>JAWPHD010016819.1:0-47841 GCA_037043455.1 Cyrtodaria siliqua
GCCAATTCAGGGTATAAAATTTGCGCTCGTCCACTCGCCACGACGAGTGCCCATTGATGCAGGACGAGTAGAAATTCAGATATTCATAAATTTTTAACAAATTATCAATTTGATGATTCAAATATTACGTAGGATGAGTATTAAACTTAGAAGGAACACATTTTCCAGCCCTACAAGTTGTGACTTGGCAATGACATCCGATCAATGAAAGCTGTGTCAAGCCCTCACATAGAAAAGCCTTTTTTTAGAAGAATCTATAAAAATTCTAAAAATAAATAAATTCACCATGAAAATTTCATACACATATCAATCAAAATATGGTGTTAACACAGTGTTGTACAGGTGTAAAATTTGATTTCACCGTCGATTTTAAATGGAATTGGGGTAAAAAGCTTACATTTACCCTGGTGCATAATTAAGCTTTTCAAACTTTGTAAATGAATGAGGTCATTTTTAGTCTCATTTGTTATGTTTGGGCCCTTTAGAATAGAAAATATCATTATTTATATTATGATAAGCAATGAAATCATGCATTTTATCAGTGAAACAAAAGTGTTATTTCACAATGTGAAAATCAAGTTTCATTTTCACAATAGCTGCAGGGACTACTTTTTTAAAAAAACAAAAGAGTTGCTTCCCTTGTATTACATCTCTTCAAAGGAAAACACCAATATTCTATTTAAGGTGTAACATGCCCATTGATTGTTGCATTGAGTTGTTGTGAATTAAAATTTAAATGCCATGTTGTCATTCATATCTAGGCCCAAATTAAAAATGAATAACTTACATTCTCATCGCAAATGACACATATGCTGCCAAAAAATCCACAGAAAAATGGGGGTCATGTATCTTTAAAGAACTTGTCTTATGAATGGTCCCTTCAAAAACATAAACATTGAGATGCCATAATATTGTATTCATACACTCATTTCCATATAAGCAAAATAAATTTAAAACTCACAATTTTAACATGACAATGCTTGAAAAATGTAACAAATAGATCAACAATGTGATATAAACCAAAAATAGCACTTTAAATTAGTGAAAATGCTTTTTTTTACAAAAAGAAATGAGAATTATTTATTGACGCCATTATGCGACTACCCCAGGCCGACACTTCCTGTGTTGCAATCAATGGGTGTGCTACACCTATAAGAATACTTTACTATGAGTGAATTTTCAAAGCAACTATTCTGACAAAGCCTAGACTATAACACATTAAAGAAAGAAAAGTTTTTCGCGAATCGACTAAGAATCGATCAAGATATATGCGTTTCAAAAAAGAACATAGCGGTCGACAGCGACAAAAATCAGCGTACTTTTTTTTTAGTTTCAACCTACCTTAACTTGTTTATAAAATGACATTGGGCCTACCTATACTTGATATAATGGATTAAATGCTTCATATAGTCAATAAACATGAAGAAATCAAGAGGTTTAGCTACCAAAACTGCTCTTTGAATGCAAAATGTGCTGATTTTCATGCCAGAATCCAATTTTCAAGGCAATTTTTCACTTTTGGTGGCATCATACCTTAATTAGTGGAAAATGTTTCTCCAGGCCATCATTTAAAAGACTTAAAAAATCTGAAACTCCAAATTAAGGCTTTCCGCGGTGAAAAATAGCAAAAAAAAATTCAAAACCGGTTTTAAAAGAGTGTAAAGTGTTTTTTGAAGATAAATAATCATTCCATAAGGAAAAATGGCAGTTAAGTAAGAATCTGAGAGAAAATGATACTTCACAGATTCCGCCTTATAGGTGTAACACGCCCATTGTTTGTTGCATTGAGTTGTGTGTGAATTAAAATTTAAATGCCATGTTGTCATTCATATCTAGGCCCAAATTAAAAATGAATAACTTACATTCTCATCGCAAATGACACATATGCTGCCAAAAAATCCACAGAAAAATGGGGGTCATGTATCTTCTAAGAAAGAACTTGTCTTATGAATGGTCCCTTTAAAAACATAACACTGAGATGCCATAATATTGTATTCATATAATCATTTCCATATAAGCAAAATAAATTTAAAACTCACAATTTTACCATGACAATGCTTGAAAAATGTAACAATTAGATCAACAATGTGATATAAACCAAAAGTAGCACTTTAAATTAGTGAAAATGCCTTTTTTTACAAAAAGAAATGAGAATTATTTATTGACACCATTATGCGACTACCCCATGCCGACACTTCCTGTGTTGCAATCAATGGGTGTGCTACACCTATAATACTTAACTATGAGTGAATTTTCAAAGCAACTATTCTGACAAAGCCTAGACTATAACACATTAAAGAAAGAAAAGTTTTCGCGAATCGACTAAGAATCGATCAAGATATACGCGTTTCAAAAAAGAACATAGCGGTCGACAGCGACAAAAATCAGCGTACTTTTTTTTAAGTTTCAACCTACCTTAACTTGTTTATAAAATGACATTGGGCCTACCTATACTTGATATAATGGATTAAATGCTTCATATAGTCAATAAACATGAAGAAAACAAGAGGTTTAGCTACCAAAACTGCTCTTTGAATGCAAAATGTGCTGATTGTCATGCCAGAATCTTATTTTCAAGGCAATTTTTCACTTTTGGTGGCATCATACCTTAATTAGTGGAAAATGTTTCTCCAGGCCATCATTTAAAGACTTAAAAATCTGAAACTCCAAATTAAGGCTTTCCGCGGTGAAAAATAGCAAAAAAAAAATCAAAACCGGTTTTAAAAGAGTGTAAAGTGTTTTTTGAAGATAAATAATCATTCCATAAGGAACAAGAGGCCCAAGAGGGCCTGTGGACGCTCTACTGGCTAACATGGCTCTTATAATATCAATGAAGCGAGTGACTGCTATTTATGTTTTCTTAAAAGTTTCGAGCAAAAAACAGCTTTTTAACTAAATCAAGGGTCATAACTAAAGAATCTGGTAAAGTTTGGTAACGATCAGATGAAAAATGAAGGCCCTACCATATTAACGAGGCAAAATTTAGCATTTTTAACTAAATCAAGAGCCATAACTCCTCTGTGACTGGTTTTCGAACTTGTCCGAGCTTTCATTGATATTAACAATCTGTGCAAGTTTGGTAAAGATCAAATAATAAATGAAGGTCCTAGAGTGTTCACAAGGCTTAATATGGCATTTTTCAGCAAAACAAGGGCCATAACTCCATTGAAATTATTTCGATCTTGCTGGTTTTTGAACTTGTTCGAGCTTTCATTGATATAAAGACACTGGCAAAGTTAAGAAAAGATTTGATTAATATTGAAGGCCCTAGATTGTTCACAAGGCAGAAAATAGCATTTTTCAGAAAAAACAAGGGCCATAACTCCGGTGTTAATGATCCGATTTAGCTGGTTTTCAAACTTGTTCGAGCTTTCATTGAAATTAACAATCTGTGCAAGTTTGGTAAAGATCAAATAATAAATGAAGGTGCTGGAGTGTTCACAAGGCAGAAAATGCAATAATCAGAAAAAACAAGGGCCATAACTCTGGTGTTACTGACCGAATTCAGCTGATTTTCGAACTTGTTCAAGCTATAATTGGTATTAACAATCTGTGCAAGTTTGGTAACGATCAAATAATAAATGAAGGTGCTAGAGCGTTCACAAGGCAGAAAATAGTAATTTTCAGAAAAAACAAGGGCCATAACTCTGGTGTTACTAATCCGATTTGGCTGGTTTTCGAACTTGTACGAGCTTTCATTAATATTAACAATCTATGCAAGTTTAGTAAAGATCAAATAATAAATGAAAGTGCTAGCGTGTTCATAAGGCAGAAAATGCCATTTTTCAGAAAAAAAAGGGCCATTACCCTGGTGTTACTGACCCAATTCAGCTGATTTTCGAACTTGTTCAAGCTATAATTGGTATTAACAATCTGTGCAAGTTTGGTAATGATCAAATAATAAATGAAGGTGCTAGAGCGTTCACAAGGCAGAAAATAGTAATTTTCAGAAAAAACAAGGGCCATAACTCTGGTGTTACCGATCCGATTTGGCTGGTTTTCGAACTTGTCCGAGCTTTCATTGATATTAACAATCTGTGCAAGTTTGGTAAAGATCAAATAATAAATGAAGGTGCTAGAGCGTTCACAAGGCAGAAAATAGCAATTTTCAGAAAAAACAAGGGCCATAACTCAGGTGTTACTGATCTGATTTGGCTGGTTTTCGAACTTGTCCGAGCTTTCATTGATATTAACAACCTGTGCAAGTTTGGTAAAGATCAAATAATAAATGAAGGTGCTAGAGTGTTCACAAGGCTTATAATATGGCATTTTTCAGCAAAACAAGGGCCATAACTCCGGTGAAATTATTCCGATCTGGCTGGTTTCGAACTTGTCCGAGCTTTCATTGATATTAACAACCTGTTAAAGTTTGGTAAAGATCGAATGAAAAATGAAGGCCCTATTGTGGTAACAAGACAAAAGTTAACGACGGACGGCCGGCCGGACGGACGACGGACAACTCGCCATCCCATAAGCTCTGCTGGCCTTCGGCCAGTAGAGCTAAAAATGGCAGTTAAGTAAGAATCTGAGAGAAAATGACACTTCACAGATTCCGCCTTATAGGTGTAACACGCCCATTGTTTGTTGCATTGAGTGTGTGTGAATTAAAATGCCATGTTGTCATTAATATCTAGGGCCAAATTAACAAGAGGTCAATGACCTTGAAGCTCTACTGATTGATTTTGATTTCAGGAAGTTGTCGCTACAGACTTGTTTTTGAAAAATTATTTTTAGCCGTGGCGGCCATCTTGAATTTCCGGCCGACCTGAAATTTTGCTAGGATCAATTAGACATCAAGAGCAACATTCCTGTGAAGTTTCATGAAAATCCGTCAAGTAGTTTCACAGGAATAGTCGCTACAAGTTTTCATTATATAACTCTATGTAAACAAAGATGGCCACTGACAGCCATGTTTAACGTTGAATCAAAATATTGTTTGACTCTGATAACCATCATGTCATGCTGATCATTTTACAAAAAGTCCCATATCAATATCACTTATAGTTTTCAAGACGTAGTCGCTACAAACTTCTTTTTTTAAAAATCTAATTTTAGCTGTGGCGGCCATCTTGAATTTCTGGCCGATCTGAAATTTTGCTAGGATCAATTAGACATTAAGAGCAACATTCCTGTAAAGTTTCATGAAAATCCGTCAAGTAGTTTCACAGGAATAGTCGCTACAAGTTTTCATTATATAACTCTATGTAAACAAAGATGGCCACTGACAGCCATGTTTAACGTCGAATCAAAATATTGTTTGACTCTGATAACCATCATGTCATGCTGATCATTTTACAAAAAGTCCCATATCAATATCACTTATAGTTTTCAAGAAGTAGTTGCTACAAACTTCTTTTTTAAAAAATCTAATTTTAGCTGTGGCGGCCATCTTGAATTTCTGGCCGATCTGAAATTTTGCTAGGATCAATTAGACATTAAGAGCAACATTCCTGTAAAGTTTCATGAAAATCTGCCAAGTAGTTTCAAAGGATTAGTCGCTACAAGTTTTTACTATATAACTCTATGTAAACAAAGATGGCTGCTGGCAGCCATGTTTAACGTTGAATCAAAACAATTTTTGACAAGGACCAACATCATGTCATGCTGATCATTTTACAAAAAGTCCAATATCAATATCACTTATAGTTTTCAAGAAGTAGTCGCTACAAACTTATATTTTGAAAATCTATTTTTAGCCATGGCAGCCATCTTGAATTTCCGGGCGACCTGAAATTTTGCTAGGATCAATTAGACATCAAGAGCAACATTCCTGTGAAGTTTCATGAAAATCCGTCAAGTAGTTTCAGAGGAGTAGTCGCTACAAGTTTTCATCATATAACTCTATGTAAACAAAGATGGCCACTGGCAGCCATGTTTAACGTCGAATCAAAATAATGTTTGACTCTTATAACCATCATGTCATGCTGATCATTTTACAAAAAGACCCATATCAATATCACTTATAGTTTTCAAGACGTAGTCGCTACAAACTTCTTTTTAAAAATCTATTTTTAGCTGTGGCGGCCATCTTGAATTTCTGGCCGATCTGAAATTTTGCTAGGATCAATTAGACATCAAGAGCAACATTCCTGTGAAGTTTCATGAAAATCCGTCAAGTAGTTTCAGAGGAGTAGTTGCTACAAGTTTTCATTATATAACTCTATGTAAACAAAGATGGCCGCTGGCAGCCATGTTTAACGTCGAATCAAAACGATTTTCGACAAGGACCAACATCACATCATGTCATGCTGATCATTTTAGAAAAAGTCCCATATCAATATCACTTATAGTTTTCATGAAGAAGTCGCTACAAACTTGTTTTTTAAAAACCTATTTTTAGATCTGGCGGCCATCTTGGATTTCACATCAACATGAATTTTTGCTAGGATCAACTAGACTTCATGGGCAACATTTCTGTAAAGTTTCATGAAAATCCATTCAGTAGTTTCAGAGGAGAAGTCGCTACAAAAAAAAATTTACGGACAGACAGACAGACAGACGGCGCACCACGGCATAAGCTCTGCTGATCTCTGATCAGTAGAGCTAAAAATGAATAACTTACATTCTCATCGCAAATGACACATATGCTGCCAAAAAATCCACAGAAAAATGGGGGTCATGTATCTTCTAAGAAAGAACTTGTCTCATGAATGAATGGTCCCTTTAAAAACATAAACACTGAGATGCCATAATATTGTATTCATACACTCATTTCCATATAAGCAAAATAAATTTAAAACTCACAATTTTAACATGACAATGCTTGAAAAATGTAACAAATAGATCAACAATGTGATATAAACCAAAAATAGCACTTTAAATTAGTGAAAATGCCTTTTTTTACAAAAAGAAATGAGAATTTATTATAATATTTATTGACGCTATTATGCGACTACCCCAAGCCGACACTTCCTGTGTTGCAATGGGTGTGCTACACCTATAACATAAATGTATTTAAAAAATATTGTTCTATTTGGGTATAAATAAAATATCTTTGAATTATTTTTTGTAGTCGGGGAAAAAATGTGTAAAGCGGCATAGTTATTTAAACTGCATCCCTTGTCTTCCGTAGTTTCCCTGATTTTTTTTGTAAATCATAAAAAAAAAAAATTGCTGTTTTGTCGAGAATAACATATTTTATTTCATCTCAAAGTGAGAAAAGTTTTATATATTTCACTCATACATCGCATTCCTGTAAATATAAACTTTTTTCTCACTTCTTTAATAATGAAATAAAACATGTTATTCACTCCAAAACAACAAATATCCTCTAGTTATTTACACGTTATTATTTCGGCAAAGGTATGTGATTGTATGGTAAGCAGGGTACACCTAATCATTTTGGAAAAGGTAAGCAACTGTACAGTTGACATATAACAACATGTTTCGAATATTTACCTTGTGGATTCCAGTTTCTGTTTGGTCAGTTTGAGCTCTGAGTTTTCTGTTCTGTACTCTACCAACCTGTTAAGTGAAAATGAACAGTGTCAGTAAAACAGTCTTTACATAATCAACTGTAGTGAAGTTGAAACTACTGTTGTCCAATAATATACAGTCGAACATGCTCAGGCAACCACCTCTATTAAGAGACCGTCTGATTTAAGAGTTCACTGTTTCAGCTCCGTAAATATATTGTATGATGTACAATATCGTACAATGCAAAAATGGGCTTGAATGTTTTACTCTACAGCCAGTATGTAGAGTGATTGTGTACAACACACTGACTCAGCTCTCATTTGCATAGTTAATACACTAGTGTATTACTAAATACTAGAACTATAACTGAAGGTGACGAATACCCCCGCTTTTTTTATTCTACGTCAAACAAAGCCCATAATTATGTAACATATTAGGCAATCAACTATGGGTGATGTAGAGGGACATAAGGTCATCAGTTGTTATGAGTTTATGAAATTTGGGAACAACCCATTCAAAACTGTTTGAGAAATGCTAGCAAGAAAAAATGTTAGGACAAAAATGTGTTACGCGACGTGACGCGATATTACGGGGAACGTGATTCCTATATAGACCCCAAACTTGAATACAATAAGTCATGGCATTATTAAACTCAAAGAAGCCATGTCGTGTGATAAATGTAACTGTCACACATTTAATGGAAACAAAACGTACCTGGCCTCCAATTCTTGAAACTGTTTCCTGAATTCGTTTTCTTTCCTATGCACCTCCTCTCGGAACACGGCGAGCTGTTTTTCGGTTTCCTTGCCATGTCTCTGGTTCATTTCGACCATCTGTTTATGATGTTTCTCCCTCACCTCATCCTCGATCTTCTCTGATCTTTTCTGTACATCAGCTATCTGCTCAGCCATCTGAAGTACATCACAATAACAATGACATCCCTACATTTGCAAAATGGGCTATACTTTTCTTTCAGTTGGGACAAACCCAGTAAATATTATAGGGGTGATGGGGTTAAGGAATGTTTTCCCCTTATCTAGTCCTCAATTTTCTCTGACCTTTTCTGTACATCGGTTATCTGAAGTAAATCACAATAACATTTATAATTTCATCCTTACATAAGCGTCTCCGTGGCCGAATGGTTAACGACGTTGCGTTGTAAACCTTCGCCTCTCAACGCTGCGAGTTCGAATCCCACTGGGAGCTCGACTTGTGAGGAAGTGTCGATTCTTACGGATGGCAGGAGGTGTACAGTACTGGTTCTACCCAGGAAAAGTGGGTGGTCTGCCTCCACCACAAAAAATCGACCATACTATATAACCTTACATGTGTTGAAAATGAAGCAAAACACCATACAAACAAACAAAACAAATCATCCGTATATAAATTTGCAAAATGGGACAATACTCTTCATTTAGTTGAGGCAAACAAAAACACTTAAAAGGGGTGAAGGGTTATTAAAGGAATATGACCCCAGATGCTGAATACTTCAGAATGAGATCTCAATACTGCCTGAACTTAGCCTCCACGATGCTGTACATACCTGAACTTAGCCTCCACGATGCTGTACATACCTGAACTTAGCCTCCATGATGCTGTACATACCTGAACTTAGCCTCCACGATGCTGTACATACCTGAACTTAGCCTCCACGATGCTGTACATACCTGAACTTAGCCTCCACGATGCTGTACATACCTGAACTTAGCCTCCACGATACTGTACATACCTGAACTTAGCCTCCACGATGCTGTACATACCTGAACTTAGCCTCCACGATGCTGTACATACCTGAACTTAGCCTCCACGATGCTGTACACACCTGAACTTAGCCTCCACGATGCTGTACACACCTGAACTTAGCCTCCACGATGCTGTACACACCTGAACTTAGCCTCCATGATGCTGTACATACCTGAACTTAGCCTCCACGATGCTGTACATACCTGAACTTAGCCTCCACGATGCTGTACACACCTGAACTTAGCCTCCACGATGCTGTACATAACTGAACTTAGCCTCCACGATGCTGTACACACCTGAACTTAGCCTCCACGATGCTGTACATACCTGAACTTAGCCTCCACGATGCTGTACACACCTGAACTTAGCCTCCACGATGCTGTACATACCTGAACTTAGCCTCCACGATGCTGTACATACCTGAACTTAGCCTCCACGATGCTGTACATACCTGAACTTAGCCTCCACGATGCTGTACATAACTGAACTTAGCCTCCACGATGCTGTACATACCTGAACTTAGCCTCCACGATGCTGTACATACCTGAACTTAGCCTCCACGATGCTGTACATACCTGAACTTAGCCTCCACGATGCTGTACATACCTGTTTCTCCATGTGCGAGTGCATGTCAGCCTCTAGTATTCTCTGTGCATTCTCAAACTTGGCCTCCATTATCCCCATCTCTACCTTAACACTCTCCTGGAATTTGAGAACATCACAAACTTGTAAAACAGATATATTTCACCATGAGATTAATAACATTTAAAATATTCTGTTTTGGATGCAAAGACAGGATGGCAGACCAAGTCTGTTTTGAAAACAAAGACGGGTGATACACCAAGTATATTTTGGAAGCAAAGACTGGGTGACAGACCAAGTCTGTTTTGAAAACAAAGACGGGTGATACACCAAGTCTGTTTTGGAAGCGAAGACTGGGTGACAGACCAAGTCTGTTTGGAAGCAGTCAGGGTGATAGACCCAAGATTAATGAGTTTTGATGAGCTTTTCTGTGAATTTCTTGATGTCACATTAGTTTCAAATAAAATTTAAAATATTCTGTTTTGGATGCAAAGACAGGATGGCAGACCAAGTCTGTTTTGAAAACAAAGACGGGTGATACACCTAGTTTATTTTGGAAGCAAAGCAGACCAAGTCTATTTTGAAAGCAAAGACGGGTGATACACCAAGTCTGTTTTGAAAACAAAGACGGGTGATACACCTAGTTTATTTTGGAAGCAAAGCAGACCAAGTCTGTTTTGAAAACAAAGATGGGTGATACACCAAGTCTATTTTGAAAGCAAAGACGGGTGATACACCAAGTCTGTTTTGGAAGCAAAGACGGGTGATACACCAAGTCTGTTTTGGAAGCAAAGACTGGGTGATACACCAAGTCTGTTTTGGAAGCAAAGACTGGGTGACAGACCAAGTCTGTTTTGAAAACAAAGACGGGTGATACACCAAGTCTGTTTTGGAAGCGAAGACTGGGTGACAGACCAAGTCTGTTTTGAAAACAAAGACGGGTGATACACCAAGTCTGTTTTGGAAGCGAAGACTGGGTGACAGACCAAGTCTGTTTTGAAAACAAAGACGGGTGATACACCAAGTCTGTTTTGGAAGCGAAGACTGGGTGACAGACCAAGTCTGTTTGGAAGCAGTCAGGGTGATAGACCCAAGATTAATGAGTTTTGATGAGCTTTTCTGTGAATTTCTTGATGTCACATTAGTTTCAAATAAAATTTAAAATATTCTGTTTTGGATGCAAAGACAGGATGGCAGACCAAGTCTGTTTTGAAAACAAAGACGGGTGATACACCTAGTTTATTTTGGAAGCAAAGCAGACCAAGTCTATTTTGAAAGCAAAGACGGGTGATACACCAAGTCTGTTTTGAAAACAAAGACGGGTGATACACCTAGTTTATTTTGGAAGCAAAGCAGACCAAGTCTGTTTTGAAAACAAAGATGGGTGATACACCAAGTCTATTTTGAAAGCAAAGACGGGTGATACACCAAGTCTGTTTTGGAAGCAAAGACGGGTGATACACCAAGTCTGTTTTGGAAGCAAAGACTGGGTGATACACCAAGTCTATTTTGAAAACAAAGACGGGTGATACACCAAGTCTGTTTTGGAAGCGAAGACTGGGTGACAGACCAAGTCTGTTTTGAAAACAAAGACGGGTGATACACCAAGTCTGTTTTGGAAGCGAAGACTGGGTGACAGACCAAGTCTGTTTTGAAAGCAAAGACGGGTGATACACCAAGTCTGTTTTGGAAGCAAAGACTGGGTGACAGACCAAGTCTGTTTGGAAGCAGTCAGGGTGATAGACCCAAGATTAATGAGTTTTGATGAGCTTTTCTGTGAATTTCTTGATGTCACATTAGTTTCAAATAAAATGAGTCTATTTTTATTAATTTCGAAAGATGAATCAATGTTATTTTGATTCTCAAGCAACCCAACTCTCTCAAACAGACACACTAATAGCATTAAAATAAATAATAATTACAGGGCTGCGATTTTTTTTTTGGAGGAAAAGGTGGGTGAGGAGTCATTGATCTTCTTTTAAAGGTGGGTGAGGCGTCATTGATCTTCTTTTAAAGGTGGGTGTGGCGTCATTGATCTTCTTTTAAAGGTGGGTGAGGCGTCATTGATCTTCTTTTAAAGGTGGGTGAGGCGTCATTGATCTTCTTTTAAGTAACCCATTTATTTCTCTTTTTACAGTGTGATATCAATTGATCCATTATTTCATTTTGGACTTATGAACGTACCATTTATTATCACCATCTGATGGAAAGAGACAATCCCCTGTCATGAAAATAATGTTTTTACAACATTTACAACAACAACAACCTTTGTAAATAGACAGAGGTGATATGTGAGTGTGGGTGGAGGGCATCAGGCTACAATAATGATAGCTATGTGACGCACCTTCTCCCTGAGAGCTGCGTCCAGATCCATCTCGAGTTTCTTCACTTTGATGTTGGCCATTTGGTACTGTTCCATGATCTCTTCCGCCAACTTCCCTTGCTCCTCATTTTTGGTCTTAAAATAAGATTGAATTTATAGTTTTGTGGGTTTTTTTCAATTAAAGGGATACAGGTCAATCTTCAAAGTGTTTGTTACATGTTAACTTTCTTACGAATAGGGGGAGGTATGCAGTACTGGTTCTACCCAGGTAAAAGTGTGTGGTCAGCCTCCATCACAAAAAGAATCATATATACCCTAAAATGTGCTGAAAATGTCGAAAAACACAATTCAACAAGTCAACTTAATACCTTGATTTATTTGGATACAATTTCATTTTTTTGTTAAAACTGTTAGTACATTTTTTAACATCCGAGAAATTGAACTTTTATATTTTTCTTCGTTATTCTTCAAGATTTGCAATTTTCCCTGTAAGAACAGGTTAGATCCCTCCATCTTGACAATCTCTTAAATGAGACAAACCCAGGACTAATGAACAGAGAAACTTACACGTTCGATTTGTAATATTTTTGTGTTTTTCTCCGACACCTCCTCTATCCTCTGCAGTAGTTCCTGTTCCCTCTGAAACCAGTCATCCTGTTCCTGTAAAGCAGAAGAAACTTTATAAAAGTCCCTATCCTACCAACAACAGCCACATTTTACAAAGATGTACGCTGTTTCTAAACCTAATGACAATGAGGTATATTTAACATTTTTTGAGAATCCAAACTTGATAGACACAATATAAATGGCTTTAACCAGCCAGACCAAACACCAAAACTGGAGTGTCGAATTTAAGAGTTATCAAGTCATAATTTCATTCATTTAACGCCTATTCAATCAAGGGTATTTTAAGAATCCATGAATAAACCTATACTTTTAATCGACACATACATTATTATATGACCTGAGCAACTGGAAAGAATTTGCTTTTGTAGTGTACTTCTGCCGTTATCTGGCGGGTTAGTTTCTTTAGGATGAGCTTTGTTTTTTCATTAATTTGCATCCGTCTGTTTGCGAAAAGAACCAAATGCCTACCATCTACTGAAGGATTTTTCTATAATTGATCCCAGTTAAATAATCTCTCTGCAACTGGTAGCTTACCCTATGGAGCCTCCGCTGCATCTCGTGAAGGATTTTCCTATAATTGATCCCAGTTAACTAATCTCTCTGCAACTGGTAGCTTACCATATGGAGCCTCCGCTGCATCTCGTGAAGGATTTTCCTATAATTGATCCCAGTTAAAAAATCTCTCTGCAACTGGTAGCTTACCCTATGGAGCCTCCGCTGCATCTCGTGAAGGATTTTCCTATAATTGATCCCAGTTAAATAATCTCCCTACAACTGGTAGCATACCGTATGGAGCCTTGCTGCACCTCGTGAAGGGTTTTCCTATAACTGATCCCAGTTAAATAATCTCTACAACTAGTAGCTTACCCTATGAAGCCTCCGCTGCATCTGATCCAGTTTCTTGTCAAGATTTTCCCGCGCCTCTCTCAGGTTGTCACACTCCTGTTGGTGAAGCTGCACCTTCTCCTGCTCGGCACTCACAAGTTCCTCCGCATGCACCCTACTCCGCTCTGCCTCATGGACCTACGAAAGAAAAAATTGTGATTTAAATAGGTTATTGCTTCTACATTCTGTAGAGAAATAGCAACTCTCTAGGCTTGAATCCGACACACTCAACGTTTCCTCAACATGCACATTATTTCGCTGTGTCTGTGTCACATAACCATACGCTAAATCTATTCTGATTCAGCCTATTTCCAATTCATTTACTTTGCTATCAAATAAACATGTTTATAAAAGACGTAAGACGCTAGCCCAATGTGCATAAGTTATTACCAGAGACTACTTCCAGAAAAACCTGAATACATATATTTAACGAATAATCAATTTATACCTTGCGTGTTAATTCCTCCAAACTCTGCGCCGAGTTCTCCTTCTCTTGTCGGAGAGCTTCTACGGCCTGTGACATATCTCTCTCAAACTGGCCTATCATCTGCAGCGACAAAATAAATAATAATAAACAAAAAATAAAGATTTTATTTTTAAAACGGGAGAACTCTATTGAAATTATATTAATCTTCCACAAATCTCTCAAAAAAGAGTCAAAATCTTCATCACATTTATTATTTTGCAACATGTTATGAAATGCGAATGTAAGTAGGTCAAGGTCATTCTCACTGTGAACATGTAGATGTTAAGTGTTTATGAATTTTGAAAGCTAAATGGCTGTTATCAACTAAATTAACGAATAATGACCAGCAGGTCAAGGTCATCCTTGTTGACCTACTTGTTTGCAACATTCCGATGCCATGTAGATGTAAGTGTTACGAAGTTTAAATGTTGTATGACTTTTGGTATCTGAGTAATGGCTTTCTTAAAATGCTGGAATGTATACATGTTTAATGTAAATTTACATAGTGCACTAAGTAGGTCAAGGTCAAGGTTATTCATATAAACTTACTTTTTGTAGGAACAAACTGCTGTCATACAGATGCAGACATGTGTGAAGTTTGAAAGCTGTAGACTTCTGGTGTCTGAGAAATTTTTGTATGGATGGTTGGACGGGCAAGGGTAACATATATGCCTGCTTCACTTTTGTAGCGAGGCATAAAAATGGTTTTATGGGGATTTTCCAAAAACAGATAGGTAATAGGAAAACAATCATAACATTTAACAACCACTCTATAGGAATATATGAAAACTGCAGATGTTTTAGTCAAAGAAATTAGAATTTTTGTTCACTAGCCCGAATTATTATATAATCATTTGGACTATTACAATTTTCATAAGCCCAACTATATAAAATGTCTAGATTTTACAAGCCCAAATTAATATTTACTAGTTTTTCACCTTCGGGCTAGTGCTAATTTCGACCACTGGTTTTACTTACCTCTTGTTGCTGCTTCAAGTTGTTTACTATTTCTTCTTTCTCCATCTTCACTTCATTGACGAGTGCATCTTTGTCTAAATCTCTCTTCTTCCATCCTTCCACAACCCTTGCCAGTTGCTGGAATGCAATCATGAACAAGTTTTTAAAGTGCAAAATAGATTTCTTTACACAGGTGGTCTCTAAAAACAAGTGTATTTAAATTTAAAACAATCAATTTGTATTTATAAATGCTGGTCTCTTAAAGCAGGTGGTCTCTTTATAGAGGTTTTACTGTTATAGGTTACGAAAATCGCAGTTTAATTTTTAAAATAATTAATTTGGTGTTTACTAAATAACAATGAACAATTATAAATTCTAACTTTTATTTTCGCAATATTTTAATATATCATGATACTGATCAATGTATTAAACACAAAAAGATTGTCAAGTGTCCCTTTAATACATCATTTAGTTTTTATTCAAACTGAGCAAGAGCATAATTATATATTCATGCAGGTATGGCTAAATACCAGCTACTTATACACCAGAGTTGCCAGTACCTGGGTCAAATAAAATTCCCTGACTTTTCCCTGACCAAATGTAATTTTTCTCTTACCAATACGACGCAATTTTATTGGCTTCCTCACTCCCCTACAGCCGATCATTCCACCCATATACTTAAATTCAAATTGAAAGATATGTTACATCAATTATTATGTATAAAACAACAAAATGTTGACAGTCTCATGTTTTATACCGCAATGCAGTTTCTTGAAGACTGGCTTAGCCACAGATACACGATTTGTCGACAACAAAATACAGGATTTCTCGACAAAAAACTTTCTTTCCCCTAACTTCTATGAAAATCCAAATCCAAATTCCCCTGAACATTTTTCAAAATTCCCTGACCTTGAATTTTTTTTTTTAATTTCCCGGACTTTTCAAGGTCGCTAGCATCCCTGTACGTGTAAATGGCTCCATCTCTATGCTTTCTCTTGACCAAACCTACCTTATCCAGCTGTTCTATCATGATGTCCTTGCGTTTGTCGGTGGAAACTGCCACGGCCACCTGCTGCTGTGTCTCTAACAACTGTAAATATAGGAACAAGAAAGTGTGGATGGATAGATAGCGAACAAAGACCACTTCTGTGTCCATTCTCTATTCTTTGAAACGGTGGGGTACAATTATCTTGTATGTGACACTACATACCTATCAACCTGTGATTGTGTAAAATGTGAGAGATTTTTATAAAGATTATTTTTTTCAATTCATTTGAAATGAAGCCGTATTAATTTGTTAAAAATACTGAACTTATGAAACTGGTGACTACTAACAGCAGTGATTAAACAAGGAATGTATCTGTGACCACGACTGACCATGATGTACACTATCAACTGAAATAAGGCCATAACTCTGCCAAAAGTCAATGGACCGGACAAGAGCGACAATATGCACCACAAAACGTTATACTTATACTAACTACCAAGTATCGACAAAATCTTTTGAGACTCTCAGGAGAAGTACTCCATAAAATAAAGTTTGACATACGTGTTAGGCATGACGTACATAGGGACAAAGTGTGACGTATGGTAACCGCGCCGTAAGTAAATGGACCCCCAACAGTGCCACAATACAAGCAATAGATTTTATACTGATGCTTCCTACATGTACCAAGTTTCGCCAAAATCTGTTGAGAAGATCAGGAGGTGAGCTCCGAACAATAAATTAAATGTGTGACTTACGTACAAAGTTTGAAAAAAATAAAGACTACCACTATTTACCTTCACGTTCAGCTGCTGTATGTACTGTTCACAATGCTGCAAAATAAGAAAGGTAAACACTCATTACAGGAACCATGCTTGTTTTATACAGGTTTTCATATTTTCACACATCGCAACACGGCAAATGTCAACAAAGTTTTAAATAGTACCATGTAATTTCACTTATTTTGAAAAAATTAGTCAATTTACATGCTATTAAACAGGCGATTTCTTTTGTATTTAAAAATTAACTGTTCTGGGGTATTGACAATTTGCAATACAATATTTTTCTTTTAACCAGGGGTGTTGCATAGTGTTAGAGCGTCTGCCTTGCATGCGGAAACATTAAGAAACTGTGGGGTCATCTCAAGGTAAAGTTCAACGCAATATGTGTCCTACCTTTCTCCTGTACCGTTCCTTCTCCAACATATCACGGAGACGCTGGTTTTCCGCTTTGAGGGACACATCCGACCGAGACACGTTGCCGCTGTCCACAAGGAACTGCGACGAGAAACTGGGGAAGTTCTCTATAAGGTCCTCCTCCTGTGGTTTCCTACAACAATAATAACAAAGGTTTGAAGAATCCCTTCATTAATGTATCGGTACTTATTATTCACATTTTTAAAGCAGACCTAAACCTGGTTTTGTGTTAACATAACTGCCTGAGAATAAGCTACGAACCTATAGATATAAGATGAGCAGTGATTAAATTTAAAATATTTATCAAATTACAGTCCTTTGGATGTGTGTAAAATCCTGTCAATGAAGCGTACATACTGTACATCTATGTATATCATGAGATGAGCCAATTAAAAGTACAATATGTCTTTAACCCTATAGAAAAGAGTCACGGTGTAGTCGCACAAACAACTCCATAATACCAAGAAGCACATGGCCAGTGGTTGTGGGACCTTGACATATGGACAACAGGAGCCAGAGCTATACCTAGTATGAAAGAACTATCACTGTTCTCAACCATGATGACGATGAGGGTAAAATGACAATGCAAGATTGTGACTTCAACACTTTGATACTTACCAAACCTTAACCCGCTACATATATATAATGGACTGTTTTTTCTTTGAATATGTTACAAAGGGGTGTTTTGAGGGAAATGACTGATCAGCAGCTGGCCATTGTAAACCCTGATCAGCCTGCGACAATGGTCGCAAGGGCTATTATAGTCGTGCTTAGCGGGTTAAGGGTTAATATTTTAAGTCTGCTATAACCTAACCTTGCTGTCATTGAAGTCCTGGGCTATCCTCTGGATCCTGCATCTAAAACTGGTTCACCTCTCACCGCTGTGGGTTCGAATCCCACTGGGAGCTCAAGTTGTCAAGTGAAAAAGTGTTGATTCTTACGTATGGTGGGAGGTATGCACTACTGGTTCTACCAAGAAAAAATGGGGTGGTTTGCCTCTACCACAAAAAAATCAACGTTAAACACTATTCAAACAAACGAACAAAATGGGCTACACTCTGCTTGCAGTATAAGAGTGACAATTCACTATCATACCTTGTCATATTCCAAGACACGTCCTGCACCGTCTGTCTGTGGTGGTGGTCGCCACTGTCCATGCCAAAACCAGCCAGGATATCCGAGTGTTCGTACTGACTGCGCTCTGTGGAGTAACAACAAGAAAATCATAAATGATTTTCACAAATTGAGCCAACAGAATTAAAAAAAAACGTTCCAATGAATGCCAAGACTGACAGCATGTGTGATTAAAAAACAGAAACTTAAGGATATCTTAAAATCTTGCACATTTTAAATTTTTTATCAAATTACCCTTCATTTCTTATTTTTCTTATTTTGAGAAATATCACCGATTACGGACAAAAGAAATGAAAATGGTATTTTGTATCGCGTTATCACATCATATTAGATTTACTGGGACAGCAACATCAAAGGGAGGTCAGATGCCACGGCCGGGACTCGAACCCACGCGTTACAGGTCTGCAGCTCTAAAGTGCAAGGCCTTATCCACTAATCTACCAAGGATGATAAGCAAGATATTTGTTAACGACAATACTGCACACAAGACAAGTCCTTGCGGACACACCTACCGTGCAGAGACATTCTGCACGCAATAATATTCCTTGCGGACACACCTACCGTGCGGAGACATTTGATCATGTGACAACCTCAGCATGCCCTGTAACTGCTGCCGTACTACCTCCATGCCCTGGACGTCCAGACTGCTGTCACCGCCAGTGTCATTCTAAGGAATCACAAATACTGTTATAACATTTTCTTCACGTGAATATTGAACAGAGGAACGTCTATTAAGTATTATTACATGTATATATTCTATCCCTTCTGTTTAGTGGTATTCTGAACATTAGAATCACAGTTTGCTACTGGCTGGTAGAAATTTCTACCTCAGTTGTACAAACAACAAAGCAATATATTGAAATGTGCTTGTTTCTTTGTTGAAAAAAAATAATTAAATATCAAATAAACTTCAATTTTCAAGATGGAGCTATTGCATGTGCATCCAGTACGTCTCAATAGAAAATGTCCATTTCACTGTCTGAAAATACGCAGCCAGCAGTTGTCTCACTTGCACTTTTTTATCATTACCATTCTCCCAAGGCACGTTGTTGCTGTTACTATAGCGACAAGAAAATAAAAAATTGGCATCAATGCGGTCTTAAAATTAAACACCGGTAGTAAATGGCAAATTTATCATGAGGCCCTATTAAACATTATGTCATACTTCATGGAATTTGTCATTTACTACTTGTGTTGAAAACCCTATGAATGCCGACAAATTGTGTATCAATTCTAAATGGTTTTATTTTATGCAACAAACATTTAACAGTGAGAACAAGTGCATGCTAAAGACAGGTAACTATACTGAAAGGAAAAAGAAACGCAGGGTGCGTATTTCCGCTATATATTGTATGTTTAATATGCTACTGCTAATCGAATGGTACAGGGCGACATTAGGCCTGTCCTTTTAGAAAGAAGGTTTAAACAGCACTGAACACACCAATGGTTACCCCTTTAAAGTTTCATTATCGTCAGAATGCGCATTTGGCTCAAGCAGGTGAGCAAACTTAGGCTTTAAATGTTGCAATCACTCAACATTAAATACAGTACTGAACTGGCTCAATTTTTCAAAAAGGAACTTCAGCATTTATGAATTTCTTGTTACAACGTGTACTGTGATTAAAACGTCTACAACATCACAGTTGTGTCCTTTCTTTAACAAACTGCACTTTCCTTTTTTTTACAAAACATCTTGTGATTTCCTTGGAATATATATGGAATTAAGTGTGCAGTATATGCAATATATAGCGGAAATACGCACCCTGCGTTTCTTTTTCCTTTCAGTATATGTTAATAATACAACTGAAGCATTGTTAGGCATGCGTGCTCAAAAAGAGATGTTGGTATAAAATGTCTGAACTACGCTGGACTACGTACATAAAACCTAATGACCTACAAATAAAGTATGTGTTTGAAGGGATGGGAGACGATCAAGAAGAGTAATTGGTGTCGATCCAAATACATTTATGAAACCCTTCTTAATCATAATGTGCTTCAGGCCATTCCTAAAGGGACACATGGTAATCTTGAAGTATATGAAAGTCTCAATTTATATATATATCCATCTTTTTTATATCCTGTATCATTTTACCTGGGTTACATTTAAATAAATCAAATTTTAAGTATTCACTATTTTGTCTTATTATATAATACTATACGTTTTAATATAGTATTGATGCAATAATATAAAAAATTAATAATATGCAAAAACAACTGGCTTATTACAATTCTTATAATTAACATTAATGATTGAACAAATGCAATTTATGTAGAAAAACTAACGGGATGCCGCTAGTTTTTTTAAAAATCAATATTGTCATGTGTCCCTTTAAAAACATATTTGTTTCCCAACCCAGAATGTCATAAATGGGTAGGTAGGTAGGTAGGTGATTTTAATTCTGCTTGCCAAGGTCAGTAACACATTAAGAAATCAAAGAAAAATATACTGATATTACAGCAACAAAAAAATAAAGTTAAAGAATTGCTATAAAAAGTGTTGGGTTGGGCCCTTTTTTGTGTGTATGAAGAGAAACAGCAAACCGACAATTTTTTATGGTCGGCCTCATTTGTGAATGTGCATAATATACATGCATTTGATTAAGCTTCATCTTAATTATTGTAAATGAAAATGTTTGCTCTGGAAGGCTTGACAAGGTACCTCTATCACAATTTTTTTTTTACAAGAGCCTTAAATCATCATATGAATTACTATTAATGATTTATACAACAAAACTGGCCGAGCCGGGTAGTTTTCAAAACAAAACCTTTTTAATAATTAAATAATGACCTGTCCTAGTTAATTGTATAACAAAACAACCATGCATATCTAAAAATAAAGAAAAGTCTGAGAACTACAGTATCTTGAAATACAGGAATAAAGAAAAGCTAACTACAGTATCTGGAAATAAAGAAATCAGTCAGAGCTCTAACCTTAAACAGTTACAAGTTTTATAACTGCTGGAAGTTATTAAAATACCAAATTATTATCTCCCTTTGGTTTAGAGTAGCAGATACTTTTCCCTAATAACCATTTGTAACCTAAATCAGTTACCAAGATCATTTGCTAATAAATCGAAATAGTTGCCAAATGTGCAGTGTTTGTTTATGTCTGAATACTTATTATTAAGGATAAATACATCTTCATCAAGATCCAATTATCTGTTTTTCACTAATTGTCATGTTGGTGCCTACAAAATCATTTTTAATGAATTTTATTGCATAACAGTAGGTAACTCGAGAGGCTTTGCCCATTGGATTTTCATCGATGCTCATAGAATTTTATTGCATGGTCGTAAAGTTGAATAATCACCCTAACTGGAGAAAATTATACATATACAGGGAAAATTCAGAAGATAGAATGCATCTAAACTTAAATTATTTTGTGGTAGTAACTGCTTAGTTACTATCCCAGTTTCAGTTGTTTTTTTAATAACAGTCACAGGTTATGAAAAACGTAACTGTTTAAGGTTAGAGTTTGACTGGAAATAGAGCAAAGATAACTACATTTATCCTGAAAGAATGAAATAAAGAAAAGATAAAGTTCTAGAAAAGATAACTATCTTCATTCAGACATCTCACAGCTACGTGCAAATTAGGTGCTAAAATCAGTGTTAAGACATGCGAGTCACTCAGACAACTGGAGTATTAGGATCTAGTAGGTACATGGCACAACTAAACAAAACTAACTACCCTACCTTATCAAATCTGACATTTTGTTCTGCATGTTCTACTGGGACGGGACTTGTTGTTTCTACCTGTGTGATCAAGCGCCTATCTTCTCTGCCATTCTCAAGACTGTGCGTGCTGCCATTGTGACCCTCACCCTTGACCCGACCTTGACCTTCACCTCTCTGTGTCTGACCTGTGTTGGCGCTAGACTGGTTTACAGACTGACTAGTATTTTTGGATTGGGACGCAGATGGCAGGTCACTGCGGTTAGCATTGCTAGACTTAGACTGGTTGGAATAGTTATTTTTTGGCTTCTGACCTAGAGATTCTGTGGAAACAGATTTTGATTTAGATTTGTCACTGAACCTAGGTTTAACACCTTTGTCTGCTTCATTCAACAATAATTTTCTTGCCCCATTGCAAGCAGTGGCATTTGAATTTTTCTGAGCAACATCTTGAGGTTTCTTGAGCTCTTTGCTTTGATTTGACATAGTTTTTGATGCACCTGGTCCGCTGGAAATAAATTTTTGACTGGTTTTGTTTTTTTGAGAGACAGTTTCTTGCAAAAGTCTCGATGGAGCCAGTTGCGTTTGAGACGCCGTCTGAAAGGATTGTGACTGTGTGACTCCAGCTGCTGTTGCGCTCGGATTTCGAGACACAGATTTTACGTCCCCCATACTTTGAGAAAACTGTGCTTTGTTCTGATTTGCAACCATATGTTGTCCTTGTGACACAGAACTAGAGATCGATAAATTTCTATTATCTTCACTACCACTCTGTCTTGATACATTTACAGAATTGTTCCTTCCCATCATTTGTACACTATCCCTCGATTTGATGCTTGAATCTTGTGACTGTCTGAGATACAATCTGTCATTGTCTGAATCCATTCCTTGATCATTACCCGTAATTCCATGTTCATCACCAGAACCACTAAAACTGTATCCCGTTTCATTTGGTCTTCCTCTGTGTTTTAGATTAGAAACTTGTGTCTGAAGGAGATCTACGACTTTTATTGGACTAGATTTCACTGGCTGGTTCTCTATTTGATCCCTGCGATTATCGTCATCTTCTTCTTCCTCCTCTTCTAGGCTATCCGGCTGAAGTCCAGTTGGTTCGCCCTGCTGGGAATACTCGCCTACAAATCGATCATCCTGTGAAAATTCTGACGTCATTGTGTCATAAGTGGCCTGTGGAAGTTTCACCGAAACTTGGGTTCTCTGTAAATAACGCTGTTCAAATGCAGACGGAGAAACAGTGGCAAACTGGTGATCAAACTCGGAATCTGGCCGCTGCATCTCAGGCTGTTCACTAGCTTCATTTGAAAACCCATCTCCTTGTCTGTATGGCACTCCGGACGTATTTTCCGACAGACGTCTGTTGTTATGTTCAAAACTCCTTCCGTCTGATTCATAGTTTTGACTGTTGTATCCCTGGTCTTGATACTCATTCAGGTTTTGAGGTATTTGCTTCTGAGCTGCATTTTCTCGAGGCTGCTTTTCTATGGGTTCAAATGTATGCTCATTCGGAAAATATCTATCATTGTTCATAAAATCTTGTCTACTTTGTGATGCAATGTTGTTTTGAAACATATCCCTAGGAATCGACATATTTCTGTCACTGGATGAGTTAAAGAAATGCATTGGTGGATTTCTTGTCGGCGACATATCGAACTGTGTCTCTCCAGTAAAATCTGAATTTGTGTTACCAGTATGTTGTGCCCTGGGAGATTTATGTCCAAAGCGATTAGCGTATGGACTGTTGGGACCTGGCGAGTGAAGTGGCGGGGTTCTTCCCTGTCTTTGCTGCCCATCAGTCCTATACCCTCCTGCCCCCAGAGGAGAGAAAACATCTCCACTGATATTCATGCCTCCAGTTCGACCTGTAAAATGATCTAAGAAATCCTGGTTTATTCCCATAGCAGAAGGGTTAAAGGCGCCAGTGGATGTTAAGTCACTATCGGCCTCACCATCTAGCTGACGAAATTCGGGGGACACTTCCCGACTGTCTCGATTTTCATCCGAGTCACTTCTCTCCACTTGAGGTTCACCATAATTGTTTACTGAATTCAACTTTGCATTATTGACTAAGTTACTGTAATCGTACACTTCATCTGCTCCGTCACCGCGATCATAACTTTTGCCTGCCTGGTCACCGCGATTTGGGGTTGAAACTAATCGACTTGACTGAGAATAACTGTCCTCAATCTGAGAGCTCTGATCAATGTCTGAAAATGTCAGGGTCCTTACAGGGGCAAATAACTCTCCCGTTTCACTTAAATTTGAAGATGGGATAAACCCTTGCGATTGCGATGGCACCAGAGCTGGGCTGCCGTCGGGCCCCGATCTCTGATTGGAATTTGACACGATGACATCAGGTTGAAAACTTTTACTAAACCTTCCACTGCCTTGTTTGTCCATTTTAGCAACTTGACTAGAATCAATTAAGTTGTCATCCCTTTTAACCTCTGCTTCAAATGCACTGGTTGTATGCACAACAGTTTTACACGGCACTTGGTCTTTATTTTCTATTTCCTCATTGCGATCAATAACATCAACTAAGTTGGCATCGGTAAAGGCCCTGGGAAAGAACGAGCGATCAGTTTCACACAAGATCTCAAAGTTTGCGCTAGAACTTTCGATGAACTGTAACAGTCCCTTTGTTTCCACACTTTCCAATTTATCGCTGTCAAACTCACACTGATAGGCTATTACGAAGTTACCAACCCTGGGCGGGGAGCTGGGAAAATCAGACAATACCTCACTCATTTGAAACAGCAACTGTCCACATTTATCATGGTGTATTACAGCATTTTACAGTCTGGAAACTTTTGCTTCTGATCTTTCTTTGACGTTACTGTAGAATATAACAATAAGTCGGTTTGGCCACCAGAGACACTGTCATAGTGTGAAGTGCAGAAAACTGTATTCACCTTTATACAATTTAAAAGCACATGACCATTGGTGTAACAGTGTATCAATCAGTCCTTTTACATTTCTTACATCCTTTAGTTTATCATTTTTTGTGGTCTATAATTCCCATTTCACATGCTGATCCAGTGACTGTGACAAGTAACAAGAAAGTTTAGTTATAGAAGGAAACCCAGGCAGAACAAGTCATGCAGAAGATCATGGTGGCATTTGATGACAATCATGAAAGAGTTGAAGATACCAGAAGCCTTGTTCAAATGTGATGTTCTAAGCAATCTTGCTATAATCTGAAATAGAAAAAAAGTAAGTTCAACCAATTGTATTGTAGTTTACATACTGGAACCTACAAGTTAATTATATATGCAACACGAATTCAAAGGAAAATAATATTGTTGTCGTCATCACCTGAGTTGTCGAATTTTTTTAATCTTCGGAGATTTGAGTCGGCCCAAACCTCATTTGAAACGGTCATTTTGGCAGGCTGCCGGCTATTATTGAAAACCCTGTGAACTGATATCTATTGGCAAAAAAAGCGTTTATAATTAAGTGAAAATGTTTTTTTTAGTCAGATAAAGAATAATTAGATACATCACAGACATAAATTTATTTTAATTAGTTTGCTATTAACTACCACGGCGATCGGTACCCCCAGGATATGTATCACTGATTAACACAGAAGTTCAGCAAGATCTTTAACGTGCACAGGATATTGCTCTCCCTGAACATAGGACCGACGGCTTTACATCCCCTCCGAAGGATGGCATACTTTCACAGTACCTTTAAGTAAGTAATTTACCACAGACAAAAGAAATCCACTAACACATATGATAAGAAACATTTCCATTATTACAGACACTTGGTAAAATCCAAAATAAAACAAGCATACAATAACTATCTTGAAGATATCCTTGGCTAAATTACCAACAAACTGACCTTGAAACAGAACAGAAATCCAAATTGTCCACGATAAAACTTTTCTCACTCATCAAAAATGCACGTCAAGACTCACAGGGCATATCGACCCTCCAAAAAACAGGTGGCACTACTCTGCACACTGCCAACTCAGAAAAAGCCAACATATTAAATGAACAATTTCAGTCGGTGTTTACTCTCGCATCACCACTAAAAATAAGTCAGCTTTGTCAGAAATCCTTGCATGAAGGATTAGAAAAAGGCCTCATAAGTGATACAGATATCCCCGAGGAATTTAAACCTAAATTCCCAGCCCTGCCTCCTGAGATAGACATATAGCAGGGTTTGACATTAACAGTTGTCCCCTTGTCCTGTGCCATGTAGATTCTACTGGGGACGAATTTATTGTCCCAGTGACCTGTCCTACAGACAACTAAATTTTATAACAAGAAATGTCTTTAAAACTTGTGACTGAAAGAATGTCAAAACATTGGTGAGCACATTGTAAATTACAGATAAAAACCATCTTGTTTTCATTGAGGGAATGTAAGGCCAAACAAAAAAACAGGTGTGGTTCAGGTAACCCGACCGACCCTATTTTAAGGGGCCGACCCTAAAACTTTTTATTCAAAAATAAAAAAAATAAAAAAAAATAAAAAACGAAAATTGTCTATAATGCAAAAAAATCGTCGAACTCAAGTTATAGTAATTAACATATTAAATTCATTATCAGAATTGAATTCATTATTGAGGGAAAAATAAAGAAGCCTACCTACCTACCCTATTTTTTTTGCCAGTGTTACCTGAACCACAACTATTTTTTTGTTTGACCTAATGTCACTTTCATGATTGATCTTGTTTTTTGTATCACTTTTACATGAAGTGCGGGGACAAGTAAATTTGACTGGGGACAAGAAAATTGTGTATTTTAAACCCTGTATAGGTAAATGGCATCATTAAATTGCTTGTCAACCTTAACCCACACAAGACAGCAGGGCCTGATTCAGTTAAACCACTAGTTCTGAAAGAATTAAAACTAGAGCTAGCCTCCATTTTCCAAGTTATTTACCAAAAATCCCTTACAACAGGTCAAATCCCCAAAGAGTGATCCTGTGCAAATGTCTGCCCCTTCTTTAAAAAGGGAGACAAAAGTAACCCCGCGATCTATCGACCCGTATCAATTATCTGTGTCTTGTGTAAGGTAATAGAACATATTGTAGCATCCAGCCTCACCAAACATTTTAACTTACATAACATCTTACATGACCTTCAACATGGTTTCAGGGAGAGGAGGTCATGCGAAACCCATTTAACCCAACTTATATAGAGGGAATTGCCAGATGCCTATCACAGGGTCGCCAAACTGATCTTGTATTGTTGGATTTTGATAAGGTGGGCCACCTAAAGCTGCTCTACAAATTACACCAGCATGGTGTCCATGGCCATACTCTAAACTGGATAACGGCCTTCTTGATAGGACGGTCCCAGACGGTTGTACTTGAGGGTGATTCTTCCTCAAATGTGCCTGTCACTTCTGGGGTGCACCAAGGCTCTGTGCTTGGCCCCATCCTTTTCCTCATGTACATAACTGACCTGCCAGGGTCCAACTCTTTGCGGACGACACTGCTGTATATCTCACTATCAAAAACATATCAATTGCCAACACCTCCAAAATGACCTGGACAAATTGCAGGGCCCTCCCTTCACTTTGTGGGAATGGGGCCAGGGCCCTCAGGAAGGGGAATTTTGCGTTGTTTTCATATCAAAGGGGAATTTCTAAGAAACACAAATTAGTGTGCTTTTTTATTATTATTTAAGTGGTACCAAGAATTTACCATTCCAAAGTGCAAATTGTATGCTGTTTTCCTGTTTTGGAGTTAAAAAAATCCTAATATTGTTTATTTTAAGAGGGATTTTTTTCACAGGAAATGGGGGGAAAAATATATACATTTAGGAAGGGGAATGCGGCCGAAATTCGGCCCCAAAAACAGTCAAACGACGGCCCTGAATTGCAACAGTGGGAAAAAGCCTGGCAAATTGAATTCAACCCCAGCAAATGTCAGGTAATTCACATGACAGGTATTAGATGCAGTAGATCATGCTAAATACCAGTGACTCGATATCAGCTCTAACCTAAGCTGGAACAGGCACATTGCAAACATCACCACCAATGCAAATAGGACATTAGGCTTCCTAAAAAGAAACATAAGGACAACACATAAAAGCATCAGGGAAACAGCATACAAAACAATGGTATGCCCCCAGGTGGAATATGCTTCATCTGTTTGGAGCCCGCATACCCAGTCCAACATAAATAATGTTGAAATGGTCCAAATAAGAGAGGCCCAGTGGGTAAACCATAACTACTCCCCATATGATAGCGTAACAACTATGCTAAAATATTTAGGTTGGCAGTCACTGGAGAACAGATGTGTAGATGCACTTCTCATAATGTTCTTTGAAATTGTCCATAACCATGTTGCCGTACCAATCCCTTTGTATCTTAACCATCCTGTGAGAGTGACAAGATATATGCACCCTATGACGTATATTCAGCTTCAAACCACTGCAAGTTATTACCAGTACTCCTTTTTCCCAATGACAGTTGTATATTGGAATAACCTGCCCCATAACATTGTTGAAATGCCCGATCTTTAACCATTCAAGAAGGTCATCCGTACACAATATTATTCCAAACCCTAAATGAAAATGCTGTTTTCATCCCTTTTAATCTTGTTCTTTTTAAATACCTCACTTAACACTATCACACTTTTTCTTGTTCTCACTATCACAAATTTACCCTACTGTCACGCTTTTACTTTTTACTTTTAACCATGTACAGACACATTGCTACACATGACCTTTGCAAGAGGGTGCATTAGCAGGGTTCTCAATAGACTTTAAAAGTGAAGTCGTATGACCCTTGACTCAAAAACCCCAAGCGTCAAAATTGTAATGTCAAAAGTCAAATATAAATCAAACAAATCGAAGTGCCCTTTTATAAAACATCCTTTAATAACTTTAAATATTTTATTGCCAAGAAAGGTGTGCAAGGATATGCATTTGAACTTAAAAAACTACCATTCCATTTTACAATATGTCATTATTCAAAGATTCAAAGTTATGTAAGGCTGTTTAATAAATTGGGGTCCACATTTGTTAATATTATAAGTTATTGGTGTTATTATATATTATAAGTTATTGGTGTTATTATAACACAAGCTCTCTTATTTTCTGCTTCTTCGGGGTCAGACAGTGCAACCTGAGACAGTGCATCTCCAACAGGCCGTTTCGTAGACTGCGATGACATAAATGAAAATATACTTCTTTGCGCCATTTGTGTATTGAACATACATAAATTAATAAAGTCTGTTACTCGATAGCACAAAAATAGTATGTAAACACAAAATATCACAATGCGTAATGTCCAGTAAGTTTTGACCGAGCGATAACCCAGGTTAAAAATCGCTCTGTTTATGTACACATCGCCAATTTATAAATATTTAAATTGTCCTCATTAAAAGTATATTTCTTTGTTCTTTAAAACATGCGTAAAACAAAATTTACAAACAACAAACACAAATAAACAAACAACAAACACAAATAAAGTCAATTTTATTTTTGCCAATGCTTGACGGTCGCTAGCATTTGTTTTATCTCAGTTCCGTCTAATTAACCGGTAATCAATCAGAAACCGGTAATCAATCAGAAGCCGGTAGCAATCAATTAAACAGTTAATCCAATCAAGTCATAATAGTCTCCACCCGCAAAAAGAATCATAAACTTCAAAGATAATCGTTAAATTATTAACACAGTAGCAGCGATTAGATTACACAGCGACACCATTTACAGACAGGTTATTTCCGCCTCTGTGCCATAAGCTGTGACAGCAGCGAATTTGATTGATCCAAAGGCGATAAAGGTCGTCGGACAAGGTGTCAATCAGCGTTATGCAGCACCTGCTCACTGTGATGTTTCGACTATTGAAAATAGGTACATGTGTATTGGATTGATGCTTAGAAGCAAATACACGCGCGTCATAAAAACGCACAGGTGGTAAATTAGCTGCGTCAGAATTGGGTCAAATCAAATTTCCATGCATCAAAACGCGTGTGTACGCGTCTATTGACAACCCTGCAGTAGGATGTATAGATAGATAGATACCTTGCCTGAGTAAGATACTGCAGGAGTGCTTTTGAAAAACCCGGGACATGACCACACCGGGAATCGAACCCAGGGTTCCGGAAATACGGTTGCCCGCTGTCCCGGGCAAGTGGATTTTGGGTGCGGGCAAGTGACCTTCGCAAATCTGGTTGCCCGCCACTTGCCCGGCTGGACGTTTCCATTCCAGACCAAATCAAGTGGCAAACTATCAGAATTTGATAACTGAATAAAACTGGCCGCTGTTTTTCGCCGCTAGCGATTGTTAATAAGATCAAACAACTTTCGGTACAATCAACATTCTCGCCCCAGGCAGCTTAATTTGGGGCATTATTTCAATAAACAACTAATTAACCCACAGGTGCATTTCACAATTTATCCTGACACGACCGTCAGACGTGTGTCCATGATCCAATGAAATCGCGGCAATCATTTCCGTGACCTCCCAACCATAAACATAGCTACTAGCAGAAATCGTTTCCAAATAATCCCTGAAAGTCATCAATCAATACAGAACTCTTTCTTAATTTGCAAATTTAATGTATCAAAAGAATAATTGACAGACCCACGTGACGTGATGTTTTTGTTTAGATAATCTAGCCGAAGGTTTTTTCGTAACGAAAATACATTTTCTTTTACTCGAAGCACTCGTTTATCAATGCTTTTATGAGGTATTTGGTGTATTTCATTGATATACTCTGTAATTAAACGTATATGGAAGTGCATACTACACAAATAAGTTGCATAACTAAGCGATATGCGCATGTCATTGGTTTTCACGGAACCTTGAATTTTGATATATATAAGGTTACTGCTACTACTTCTTAAACAATTCCTAGGGAAAACCCTATTCATGTCTCTTGCTTTCATCTAATTCCCTTTAGTTCAAAGACAAAGGCGTAGGAACGTTACCATGGTTACAGATATTGGGGGCCAAGTGAATATTTTTAATAAAGTTTTTGTCTCGTTTCTTTGCTTGTCACACATTTAAATGAACACAATAGTTTCTTTTTTTCTGTCAAGTGGTTAATTGTACACACTGTGACATTAAAAGTTCTATTTACACTAGCTGCCAAGCAATCTTTTTGGATGGTCATCAAAAATAATGGGGTGGTGGTGTGTGTGTGTGTGCTTGGTGGGGTGGGAGGAATAAAATTAGTTTGTATACGGAGACATTCATCATTTTATGATTGAAGTAACACAAATATGTAATAGACACAAAGAAGAACCGTTTGATTTTTTTATATGAATAAATAAAATGTATTTAACTAATACAATTAAATACATTCTCCCTTTCTTTTCTAACTAAGTATAATGGTCCAAATTATGCGATGGTCCATCCCGTTTAACAAGAATAATTGTAAAGCCCCAATTTTGATGGCAATTAAATGTTCTTAAATGTGGGGCAAGCGACATTATGGGCAGGGCAATGACTTTTGAAAATGCCCTGGGCAAGTGGATTATCAAAATATTTCCAGAACCTTGGAACCCATGACTTCTGGGACATCAAGTATGCTAACCAGTTACCACTCGTCCATCGTAGCTCCACTTGAATGTAAAACTTTAAAGTTTCTACAACAGGACAAGATTAATACTATATGTCCACTCCAAATCACTTCGTGCCATGGGCATAAAAGTAAATATTTAAATCAAACTAAGGTATACAAACCGCGAAATCAGATGACACAAGTTTTATTTGGCTGTTTTAAACTGCGCCAAGTAGTTAATCAGATTGATTTCAGCCCTGCACATAGTATATAATGCATCATACAACTATCGGAAAGTATTTCAACATGTATTACCTGTATATTTCTTTACAAATTTATACAAAATGTATAACGATAAATGTTATTTTGTGCTCGCAAGAACCTGTCACAACAAAGCCAAACCGAGGCACAACAAAGTAGTGAATAGTTTCCGCGTTATCACCACCCAGAGTTGTCGATCCTTGCGTCCACTTGGATTTTCCCGTAGGCCTGCCTGCATTATAGCCTTTAGGGCTACCCTGATTTCCCTATATCTCGTCCCACCTAGATCTTCACCGCGTGCACGTCGCAGCATGGGCACTGCTTTCCAGCCCTATATACCATTACTGGTATTGAGCACTTTACCGGACTATTACTACTGAAATGCAGAATTCCCATTTCAGTGGACTTGAGTGTCATTTGTACGAGAGTGAAGATGTCTCCTGCGCCCCTCACAGCACACATCATCTGATGGCCATCTGGAGTTGGACACTGTCACAATAGAAGACGGAAGAGGGCCATCGGGTGGTGTGTGCGGCGCAGGGGTCATACTGTGATGGGTATGGCCGTAAAGGGGATCGTCCAGTAGCGTAGGCAGCACCACCTAGACGTCGTTCCAGACCACCCACTTCACCGCCACAGCGACAACCACAGAGCGACAGCGACATCCACCTACATATCTACAAGAGAAACGACGACGCAGCAACACAGCAGCACCAGATCAACCAAAACAAGTCAACTACTACCGTCCAGACTCTATTGTGCCCATCGCGGCAGGGCTACCTTGTCGTGTTTGTTGGTGGAGGGACGTTAAACCTCAGAACAACACACACACACACACACACACACACACACACACACACACACACACACACACTGGCTCCGAAGTGACACAATGTACAATATGCTGCTGTTAATCGAATGGTACATGGCATGTGAGCAAACTTAGGATGCAACAGTTTCCAAACTCCTTACGTTATATCAGTTACAGTGAAATAATAATAAGATTATTAGTTCACTGGTTAAATCTGGGGTGATAATTGAAAGCCCTGGGTAAATACAGTACTGAAATGGCACACTTTTTCAAAGAGGTTTTTCAAAAAACTTCAACATTTATGAATTTCTTGTAACAAAGTGTACTGTGATTAAAACGTCTACAACATCACAGTTTTGTCCTTTCTCTAACTAACTTCAATTTTTTTTTTTACAAAACGTCTTGGGATTTCTTTGGAATATTATGTGGAATTAAGTGTGCAGTATATACAATCTGGGCTGATCATATAACGCCCTGATACAATACACTCAAGCGATATGAAAACGCAACACGGGAATTTCCGCTATATATTGTATATACTGCACACTTAATTGCACATACTATTCCAAAGAAATCCCAAGATGTTTTTTAAAAAGAAAGTTGCAGTTAACTAGAGAAAGGACACAACTGTGATGTTGTAGACGTTTTAATCACACTACACTTTGTAACAAGAACTTCATAAATGTTGAAGTAGCTCTTTGAAAAATTGAGCTAGTTCAGTACTGTATTTAACGTAAATAGTTTGCAAAATGTTGCATCCTAAGTTTGCTCACATGATTGAGCCAAACGCGTACTCTGTGAATAATCATCGGAAACATTGAAGGAATACTATTTGCTTTATTGTTTGTTGTTTTAGTATTTCTTCCAAAAGGAAAGGTCTTACGTAGCCATGAACCATTCGATTAAAAGCAGCATATTGTACATACAATATATAGCGGAAATTCCCGTTGCGTTTCTTTTTCGCTTAATAAACTTCATAACCTAACAAACTTAATAAACATAAATTATTATAATCCCATTTTGCTATTGACTATGAATCTTTTGAATGTATTCTCATCAAAATCAGTGAATAATTGAGAGAGAAGATAGAAGGAAAAGTTAAGGTGCCACGTGATATTTTGGTTACTAGTACTTCATTGGTTAAGATAGGAAGTTTCCTATTTGTTTATTAATATGTCTGGTATATATCGTGTACGCTGATATTGGAATTTGACTGTTCTGCACCAAAACAGACATAGTTGCAATGTCTGTAGGCCTATGATATGTCGCACACATGCATACATCAGCCGCGTACATTACGTGGTCCCGCTTTAATTCCATTAAGCGATGGGAAAGTTTATATATGCAAGATTTTATACTGTGACAGATATTTCGACAATAAAACACGTTTATAATTATTTTGTACTGAAAAAAATACGATAACCTGTTTAAAATTGCCTATTAAATGTTTTAATTTTACAATATGCAAAATGTTAAGCCGAAATTAAGGTTTTATTTCATACCCCAGCCAACCCTGTTTTCGCTTCTTGGAGAAGGGTTGGATGGGGTATGAAATTTAATACTCGGACCACGTAATGTCTATTGTTTCTCAGGTCTGTGCGAGGGTTATGCTTAACGTTATTGTAATTCCTTTAATATCCCGGTTCTACAGAGGAAACAAATGCATGGGTGTTCTGGTTCAACCAAAATTAAGTAAATTGCCCGCCATAAATTGTAAACCCTAAAATGACGTAAAACACCATTTAACCAATCAGCCATCTTTCAGACGTTTGAACGGAAGTTTTGATTGCATGATCGACAACACATAGTTCCTCGGCTTCTTCTCGAAATTATGTGCGCTGTGTGGTTTCCGGGCAAGAATAGGACCACTGTTTATCAAGACCCCCCCCCCCCCCCCCCCCCCCCCCCCCCCCCCCCCCCCCCCCCCCCCCCCCAAACACACACACACATGTTTAAGTGCAGAGACTCGGTTTCGATAATATAAAACACTTTTAAAGCTCAGTGATCGTTTATTAAATGTTTGATTTTCTAGAGGTTTTTTTGTCTCGCATACATAGTGCGTAGTCAAGGTCATATTTTGCGTCTTAACCTTGGTTAGGTAACTTAACCTCAGTTAACTGCATGTGATTGCCTCATGTTCTTTGTTTGATAAATGGTCATATTTAGTGTTGGCATTGGTGGACATCACTGAACGACAAAAATTACCAAGGTCAAGGTCATATTTTGCTTATGACATCGATGAACGACAAAAAATACCAAGGTCAAGGTCACGTTTTGCGTTATTTAACCTAAACATCAGTTTGGTTAGGTAAGTTAACCTCAGTTACCCTTTTTTTGATAACTTTAATTTCTTTGTTTGATACTTGATCATATGTACTGTTGGCATTGGCGGACATCACTGAATGATAAAAAATACCAAGGTCAAGGTCATATTTTGCGTTATTTTCCCCAACCTAATCTTGGTTAGGTAACTTAACCTTGGTTAGGTAACTTAACCTCAGTTAACTTTATGTGATTGTCTGACTTTATGTCTTTGATACTTGGTCATATGTATTGTTATACCCCGCTAAACGAATTTAGGGGTTATACTGGTTTCACCCTGACCGTCTGTCTTTCTGTCTGTCTGTACACGCAACATTGTCCACTCCATAATTCCTCTACTCTTGAAGCAAATCTCATAAAACTTCATTCCTGGATATCCTTTGATGAGAGAATGACCCCTATTGATTTTGAGATCAGTAGGTCAAAGGTCAAGATCACCGGGACCCGATAATGAAAAAACCTTGTTTGCACCATAACTCCGCTCCCCTTGAAGAAAATCTCATGAAACTTCATAAGTGAACCTCCTGTGATGAGTGTAGTACCACTATTGATTTTGCCGTTAGTTAGTCAAAGGTCAAGGTCACTAGGACCCGATGATGAAAAACCTTGTCCGCACACAGAACTCCTCTCCCCCAGAGGCAAATCTCACGAAACTTCATAGGTGAACTGCATGTGGTGAGAGGACGATCCTTATTGATTTTGAAGTCAGTAGATAAAAGGTCAAGGTCACAGGGACCCGATAATGAAAAACCTTGTCCTCTCCATCACTCCTCTTCTCCTGAAGCAAAGGTCATGCAACTTCATTGGCGTTCGCCTGTGGTGAAAGTATGGCCCCTATTGATTTTGAGGTCAGTAGGTCAAAGGTCAAGGTCACCTGCACCCGTAAATGAAAAACCTTTTCCGCTCCATAACTCTTCTCTTCCTGAAGCAAATCTCATGAAACTTCATAGGTGAACTGCCTGTGGTAAGAGGATGACCCCTATTAATTTTGAGATCAGTAGATCAGAGGTCAAGGTTGCCGGGACCAGATAATGAACACTCTTGTCCGTTGCCTAACTCCTCTCCCCCTAAAGCAAATCTCATGACACTTTATAGGTGGACTGCCTGTGATAAAAAGATGACCCCTATTGGTTTTGAGGTCAGTAGGTCGAAGGTCAAGGCCACCATTACCTGATCATGAAAATCCCATTCCACTCAATCTTACTCAAACACTAGGGTGGGGGAATGGGGGACTAATAGTGGGGCTATATTTGTCACCCTCAAAAGGCGACAGCTCTAGTTGGCATTGGTGGACATCGCTGGATGACAAAAAATATTCATGTTCAAGGTCATATTTTTCGTTATTTCCCCCAAACTTAACCTTAGTTAGGTAACAACCTTTATGATTGTCTGACTTTATGTCTTTGATATTTGGTCATATGTATTGTTGGTATTGGTGGACATAGCTGACCGGCAAAACATACCAAGGTCAAGGTCATATTTTGCATTATTTTCCCATAACTACACCCTGGTTAAACCACTTAACCTCAGTAACATAACTTCTTATGATTACTTAGCTTTTATTTGTTTGACCCTTGGTCATATGAAGTGTTGTCTTCGTTTAAGCACTCATTAAAATATTTCATATGCGGTTTGCAGCGGTGGGCGAGACACCCTCAGACCGAGGTCTTGTGTTTCCAAGTTGTTTGAGGGCTTTAAATGTTGACTATGGGTGACCTGGTTCTAACGCCTTGATCGCCTGTTTGGCAATACAGGGATTAGGGTTTAAAAACTGGAAGGAAATGTAGGCACTAAGGTAAATTACATCAAAATGACTGTTTATTGTCACCGTGGATACTGGATACTGCCGGTAGGTGTCACATAGTCACTATTTAAATGAAAGCAACATACATTCGACTTCGAAATGAAAATCACTATAAAAACAAATCACAATCTCATACAATTAGTATATGTTAAATCGATTAATAAAAAAAGTGAAACATTATTTATATATACAAAAAAAAATCAATGTCTTCAAAACTTCTGATTAAAACATTCATGCTGTCTTTGCGCAATATTGTAAAGTCCATTAACTTAAGCAATACATAGTTTGTTGTTTGCTAGATTGGACTGCAGATTTTCAATAACATTTATCATGCATCAATTGACAATGTTAAAACGATTCCTATAGCAAAAGAACTTTTTATAAATAAAAAGAAATACTGTTTTTATAGCTGTTTTCTTAGCTCAATATTGTAAAAAGAGTATGAACGGTTATTTAGCTATATATACATACATAAAAGTGGAGTTCAATAAATAGGCAGGCTTTTCTCAATATATAAAATATTCAAAATACAATAATGAAAACCATAACTATTTTTATTGGTGCATATTTATCTGATATCTTTATGTCACTATAGTAACAACTAATCACCACCGCAGGTCACATTATTAAAACGTACCAATTGTTATATTTCAAATGCATTTATCTAAAAACTGTTCAATGAAATTTTCCACCAAATGGCATTATTTATGTGACAAAAGAAATCCATACACAAGACACAGAAAGGACTCGTTCAGTTCTCAAAACACATGTTTAGATCAGACTACACCAATTACCAACCAATCAGCGGGCAGGGAAAAGGTTCCAGGTAAATTCGGAGCTATTACACAGAATCTCTTAATTTTGATTGGTTGACAAGTTAAACAAACCAAAAAATCTTGCTCAAAAATTAAAATTCATCTTTTGAAGAGTACTTATAAAGGTTAAGTCATACATTTGTGCAATGTATTCATAATGTGTTGCATAATCAAAGAAAGAAGTATATTTTACATTTTCCTCATGTTTCTACATGCAAGTATAGGTGGGTCTGCACCATCCGACCCAATCAGCTTTTTCAAAACATACTCAACGTATGGCTTCTGTATGTTTTTTTGATAAAACTAAGATAGGTCTTTCAAAACAAGTACTAAAAAATATAGCTTTCTATTTTAGGGATGTCAGTACAGAGCTTAGAGCTATAAGGTAGGCCTATGGCATATGAATTGGTGTAGTATGACCTATATGGAGTTCCTTTTAGAGTTTTTGGTTTCTTTATACTCTTTAACGATACATTCTAAAACAACTTGAATGGAATAAGGCTGTATATGTACTGTTTAATGTGGGAAATTGTTTGTATTGTTTAGATGTTTTTAAATAAATATTGTGAATATAATATACAGTGGGTGTTTTTAATTTGTATACAGTGGTAGTAATAAAAGAATAACACACTACTTTGCTTACATTTAAACATAAGTATGCCCCTATTCTGACGGCATTTTTGTGTCGCCTGCATAGCAGGACAGACGCTTGTGAATCACTTTGTCCGTCCGTACGTCGTCCGTCATATTTAACCTGCAACCTAATCTTGGCCATAACTTGGGAAGTATTTGAAGAGTTGATGAAACTTCACGCAGTTCTTCATCTTACCTCAAGGAATGTCATAACATATTTCCAATAACTCAGCTGAGCTCATAACTTGAAAACTATTTAACCTTACTACAAATGTTCCGTGGAACACCCTTCTCTGTTGATCTTATTGAGCTAATGCCGCCTGTTCGTAAACTTTTTGTGACGACTACTTTTTTGTTGCAACTTGAAGGATTTTCATGAAATTTCACAGGAATTTTGCTCTTGATTTCTAGATGATCCAAAGTAAATTCACATGACTGTCAAATCTCGCGCATTGGCCGTGACGCACGCATTTGTGTATTTAATCAAGCTCGCACGCATACATTCTCACGCATTTTGAAAATGACCCCAAATGAACCGCCCAGTATCCCGTCAAACCAGCAACCGTTTCTTTTGTACTGACTGCATATACATGAAATCAGCAGTCACGACTTTCTATTTCATGTGCGTTACATGATTAGGCCAAACAAACAAATATGTGTGGTTCAGGTAACCCGACCGATCCTATTTTAAGGGGCCGAACCTAAAAAAAATTATGCAAAAATTAAAAAAAAAAAAATATATATATATATATAAAAATAAATAATAATAAATAATAATAATAATAATTTGTTGATAATGCAAAAAAAATCGAACTCAAGGTATAGTAATTAACATATCAAATTCATTATCAGAATTGAATTCATAAATGAGAAGGAAAAAAAGCCTACCTACCTACCTACCTACCCTATTTTTTTTGCCAGTTTTACCTGAACCACACATATTGTTTTGTTTGGCCTTAAAGATAGTTTGTGACTTTTAAAGAAACTAAGCGCCAGTTATTAACGGCAAAAATTGCATTACACAGTTGTTTATCAAAACTATATCCAGCTGTTTTAAGGTCATATAATAATGTATACTAGTATGTGCCGATTAAACGTATAGATTTTTGTTTAAATACCCGCGATTGCATATATAATTATGCGTAAAATAACCCAATTACCCCTGGGATAGCCGCCCCTTGAAACACAATCTCACTTTTGACTTTCGTCGGACCTTGACAGCTATGCATTCAACTCAACCAAGCAAACAATCTTCAAAGAATTATAAGATTACAAAGGGCAATAACTCTCAATTAAATGAAGACAGGAGTTGAGACAGGTTATTCTTGCATACCGGACAAGGATATCCGCCATTTTACCGGGGCTAGATATTTCCATATCACCCTAGGGTCGAGATAAAATTCACGCGCGCCAACATCCGGTATGCAGGAAAACATGCAAAACGTTAGTAGCTGGCGGCGTCGACGCACAACATGTCTCTGATATGCAAGAAAAATAATCTATCATGGTATTCGGTTTAGACTCGGTATAAGTGTTTTAATCGGAACCTCGGTTCCGATAAAAACACTTATACCCTCGGGTTGGAATTCCCTATCTTCACCGGATATCCATGAAAGATTCTTACATTCGTCACGGTAAATGCTCTCGTCAGATCGTCCATGTAATTACTGTAATTATATTGATCGATTTTGTTTACGCGCAGTACTGTAGGTAACTGGATTGACAACTGGGGAATATGTGTGTATGGACATATCTTCAAGTTATTCGTTGTTTCTTTGTAGGATTACACAAACTGATTCGCACTTGGTGATTGCATTAAAAATAAACACACATCTTAAAGGGACACACGGCAATCTGGAAGTGTTTGAAATGGGTCTCAATTTATATATCCAGTGTCATTTTTACTTTTACCCTGGTTACATTTAAATAAATCAATTTTTTTAAGTATTCACTATTTCGTCGTATTATACTATACGTTTTAATATATTATTGGTGCAATAATATCAAAGATAAATAATATGCAAAACAAATTGCTTAATACAATTCTTACAATTAATATTAATGATTGACCAAATGCAAGTTATGCAGATAAACTAGCGGGACGCAGCGAATTTTTAAAAAATAAAGAATGCCATGTTTTCCTTTAAAAGTAGTTTCACGAAGTGGTGTATGGTTAATGATGACCTTTATAAAGGGACACCTGGCAATCTTGATTTGAATACACCCGTAAGGACGTCGTGGCGTTGTCCGCCCGTCTGTATGTCCGTTAACTGATTGCGACTAACTTTCAAAATATACGGTATAAAACAATGAAACTGTGTACACACCTTCAGCATAATCCAATGAATATGTCTGATAAAGGCCCATAACTCTCGTTTTCATATATATTTTTTAATTATTTCCCCCTGAAATGAGTTTAACTTGCCAACGACGGGCACATATGCCCCGCTAGGCTGTACTCTCGTTTAAATCTTACGTCGTACCGTTATATTAATTATAAGAACATTATTCAGCAAATTGTGTTTACATAATTTATTGACTGTTGATTAATTGCACCAATAATATTTAAACCTATGGTAGAATATGACAAAACAATATACAAACATTAACAGTAGAGTTTAAAGTATTTCAGTGTAGGGGGCCAGGGGTATGTTATTTCCTTATACGTTTAATTGCCGGAGCTCCGGCTATATTTATCCCAGACTCAGAACGTTGGATTGTGTATCAACGTCATTTTACTGTTCATAAAATAACTGTATTCTAGTAAGAATACCGGGACGCATTCAAATTGGTTTCCTTTTTCTTCTATTGTGTACAAATAATATGTTGTAAAAAGCTTGTGAAATAAAATATGTTTAAACCAAATTGGCATACAGGCATTGTATTGGTCTTCTACTACTTGAATTAGGTATCAATTTCAGGGATACAGTCTATAAATCTGTTTTCATCATACGAATACAACTGGTTCTAGATCGTTATCTTCACTGATTATTGACTGATAAACTTTATGTTAAACTTTATTAAAGGGACAAAAGGAAATTGTGTTTGAATATTACTAAATGTTTGTGTTTAAAGCTATATATGTATCTCTTTTTGGTGCTGTCTGATTTTAAAATACGCAACACCTCTTCCATCATTAAACAGAGTTGCTGAAACTGAAGCATCTGCAAAAGAGTTTGAAATAGGTCTGTTCCATTCCTACTTATTCTCATGAACTACTAATCAGATTTAAATGTTAAAAATCATCTAACGGTAAACCCTTTCTTCTAATGTAAATTTACATTGCTAAGACTGAGATTACCTTCACAGACGCTCCAATTGCTATTATATTATCATTAAGTTGTCTTTTTGCTTATAACTATACTAATTTACCAATTCTTCATATTCTAACCATTATCTTTTCCTAATTCCTCACATTCAAATCCTGAAACAACATTCTTTTTAGTGATCCATTACACATACTATTTCAGATGTCTATCATATTGATATTATAACAGTATACAACACAGATGCCAACATTAAAAACAAGTTCATTTTGTCTCATGATGACTAGTTTATCTAGTGCTCAAAATCTTTCATGATAAATGTGCTTTGATTGTTGACAATTACAAATAAAACAATTCTAACTTCTACACACTGTTCGTTTATTCTTATCATATTCATTCCCTTACTGTTTTCTTATGTAACTGTTTGTACTTTGTATCACTGTTTTCTTGTTTCACATTTATCCGGATTGATTTCCATGATCCATTCATTTCAAGTTACCGTTGACAAGGTCTGATTACATTAATAGTAATGGAGCCTTCACTTATGTAGTCAGCATAAACGTCAAGCCGAGCTATGAATATCCAGGATCCAGGGGGCAGGTCATGTATGTAAACGAAGAAAAGACAGGGGGCTAGAACATATAGCATTTTGGGACACCAGAGTGATGTCTGCGTTCCTTCTACTATGACTTTGATCTCTCGATGAGCAATTTATCCGGTGGACGCTGAACGTATCGAATATATGCAGTGTATATAGTGTATCTCTCATATAAATGCGTCCATTCGACATATGTTTGTGTAAATATGGTCACTGGGCTGAACTTATTACACATAATAAACTACACGTAATAAAGAATTACACAAACTAACCCACCCAATAACGCCACAATTTCACTACAAAAGCGTTCATCAAAACTCTGTCCAGGCGTTTAGGTCATATAATAACGTATATGTGCCGATTAAAAGCATATGTTTATTCACGGTTCTTAAAATACCCGTGATTGAATATGCATTAAATTTAATTATGCGTTGGTAACTCTTAATTCGACACTCCATTTGTGCGGTTTGGCCTGGCTGGTTAAAGTCGTAAAATATTTTGTCTACAGAGTTTAGATTCTCAAAATTTATAAGTTATATAACTATATGCTGCGTCCTTGTTGATGGCGGGATAGTGACTTAAAAGTATTTTGGTGTGAGTTGTCAAAATAAAACATTTCGAAAGATGCGGATAACGACCGTCCGTAAAATCTGACTCAGGTCATGTTTGTTTATATCATCATTAACGTGTCAGCGATTGTCAAACCTGTATGGCAAGATGGGCGCGGTTTACGCACCACCAGCCAGACCAATCGTACCTATATATAGACAGTTAACTCTGCGTCACTCTGCATTTAATCATTGTTCATTACGGGGAGTTATTTGGCGTACTATTTCGGTAACATTTCGGGCATTGGAAGCTTTTTAAAATGAAGGGGACGATTTTATTACTTGCGTTGTTCGGTAAGTCATTTATACTTTTAAAATATAATCGATAACCTATAGTACACGTACATGTCTGCATTGTTAACGTTATTGTGTTATTTGTCGCTGTATTTGAGCCTAAAGCTACAAACTAGTAGCCGGTTCGTTTGGCAAGGCGGAAGAGAGGAAATACTCTTCTGGTTGTTTGTTTCGGACCTCTTCTCTTCTCGGAAGCTCTGCCGTCTCAAGTACTTCTTTGCCCGGAAGAGATCAAACGAACCGGCTATATATGTGGAAGTGTCTACTCTTACGGATGGCGGGAGGTGTTCAGTACTGGTTCTGCCCAGGAAAAGTTGGTGGTCTCCACCACAAAAAAAGTCGACCGTCATATATACAAACGTTGACAGTTGATGTCACCATTCATATGCAAATTGCCAACCAATAACCATTGGTCAAAATGACAATAGAAACCTTACATTGACCAACACATGGTTGGTTGGCACATTAAATGACAATTAATACACTGTTTTGTCAACAGTCAACGGTCGTATAACCTTACATGTATTGACAATGACATAAAACACCATACAAACAAACAAACATAGCAGTTACGTTTAAAATATATTCTGTATCTGCCATAAGAGCTATGATTGTCATTATCAGAGCCTTCTCTGACCATAAAAGCCTTTTTTGTGGCAGTTTACATGGCTGGTAAGGTCAGAGAGGGCTCGGATTATGATTCTCACAGCTACTATAAACATATTATTTCTATAACAGAAAACGCCACAATATTTAGATATTCTCTGAACATTCAATTTATCAAAAAAAATAATATTATTTTTATTTTATTTTATTGAATATATAAAATAGAAAAAAAAAATAAAAAATAAAAAATTGATAAATTGAATGTTTTCAGAGAATATCTATTGCGACAGACTGAAAAATAAAACATAAAATAAAAGCACAAACACGTCGAAAGTGGATGGAATACATCCCGAAGTTAAGTATTATTGAACTATAAACATAAATAACTAATTTATTATGTGTACACTAGTTGCGTGTACTATTCTTCTCAGTACTCTTATAGAGAACATGTGTTTTGTTATAACCGAGTCACTCGGCAGATTACTTGTTTTTGTGACACTTAGGAAAACTGGTTTCTTTTTCAAAATATCATTATATCCATAATAGAGATCCGTTTGGATGGTCAGGGCGAATGGGTGAGTGAGTGAGTGTTGGGGTATAACATTCTTTTCCATGTACATGTGGCGCCCGTTTAGAGTTGAACATCAAAAATGGGCATGGACATTTAAACACGCACACTGCCGCAGGCGTCCTCATTGTATCCTCTTTGTTGATCTGCTTTACCGGAAAGCGACATAGCCGGCGCAATGCCGCGAGTTCTTTCAACAATTGTTTTCAAACTATGTATAGGATAGAGGCTATGAAGAGAAATCTTCACCATTAAGAAACCGAAAGGGAGGGAGCGTAGCGACCGACCGCGGTTTCTTAATGGTTGAGATTTCCGGCTTAGAGTTTTGCGATAGATTTTATAGATAGTCACTATGTAGGTCACACTCTAAACCATGAAGAGCGCTGGTAGTAAAATCTTCATGAATAAATGGTGCAAGTATTTGAAATTCTGAGCAACCTGATTGGTTTAAAAAGTAGAGTAAACTCTAAATACACATGTATATTTGTGTATCCTCTTTCACATGTGATCAGTAGGTGTATATGTATTACTTTGGTATTTATTTATTTATTAGTAGTCACGACCCTCGTGTTTATTTTTTACAGGGACACACGGCAATCTTGATATGTTTAAAACTAGCGGCGTCCCGTTATTTCTTTTACATAACTTGCATATTTTCAATCATTATTATTAATTATTTAGATAATTCAAAGCGATTTGCTTTAATAACGTATCGATAACTGTTGATTATATTGCACCAATAATGTATTTAAACATTTGGTAGAATACTGAAAAAAACTTAAATTTCAAAATGTTATTGAATTATATGCAAGTCTGTCTTTGCTCGTTGGTTATTTAAAAACGTCGACGGGCTACGCCTGTCACGGTGTTTAAATGAACTAACGAGCCGAGACCCGACTCGATGCTGGTATTTTTAAAGGCCATTTTCTGAGTGAAGATAAACGCTTTTTAAATCAGAGTTTTAATAAAGCAAGTTTTAAACTTGTTACGCCTACTTAACAGAGAATAACATATTCTATTGCAAAGTTTCAAATTTGACAGGAAATAATCTGTAATGGATGAATTAAAACATAAAATGGAGGTAATTTTGTAAACGTGGATAATCAAAAGCTGCTATCTACAAAAGCTCGGGTATGTTTCTGCGTTGGAGGGAGTGGGAACTGACGGTATATAACATAAAGAAAACACTCAAACGATTCAAAAGAGAGGTTTAAAGGTCAATTGGGGTCACTGCTTCGGTAAGATGATTGCAAAATCCCTCAAAACAATCCATTTTCAAGCAAACCCTCCTTTGCTGTTTGCCAACAATATACCCTTAGTAATTACATAGCCTGTGTGGTTCCCGGACAAGAAAACGGCAACTGCTTATCAAGACAGAGGGATACCCCACCACCCCACCACAACCCATCACTTTGCCCACATATAACGAATTCATGTCAATTTTGTCAATTATTGTCATGTTCATTAAAGTACTTCGTACTCATCCCGTAATGTTTCACGTGATACTTGAATGGTGGCAGAGAATAGTGGCAGAAAATAATGATCATAGCTTTGTCGAAAAACAACGAAATTTGCAGCAACTCTGCAGTTCTGCAGATGAGAAGATTCGAGGCCAATTCTGCATAGTTTTTATCTCTATGTAAATTGAGGGTGGGTCTGGAACGTTTATTCATGTTGGCGTCATATAACATTTTAGCTCGACTATTCGAAGAATAAGAGAGCTTATGTAATCACCCCGGGGTCGGCGTCGGCGTCGGCGTCGGCGTCCCACATCAAGGTTTGCGTGTAAGCTGTGTTTACAAGTCTATATCTCTTACATTTCTTATCCTACCACAACCAAATTTGTTCATGGGCTTCCTTGTAGCATTATCTTAAGGGCTGCATAAGCAATTTTGGTTCCTGTAACCCATGGGCTCCCATGGAACCCAAATTATGATATCCCATAAAATGTGCCCCATTTCACATCAAATTTTGCGTGTAAGCTGTGTTTACAAGTCTATATCTCTTACAATTCTTACCCTAGCACAACCAAATTTGGCCATTAGCTTCCTTATAGCATTATCGTAAGGGATGCTTAAGTAATTTTGGTTCCTGGTTCCTGTAACCCCTGGGCTCCCATGGAACCCAAATTCTGATAGCCCTTACAATAAGTTTGTTTCACATCAAATTTTGCGTGTAAGCTGTGTTTACAGGTCTATATCTCTTACATTTTTTGTCCTTGCTGAACTAAATTTTGGAATTGGTTTCCTTATAGTATGTTGTAAAGGGTTGGATAAGTAATTTTGTCTTCTGCAAATTTTGGGCTCCCATGGAACCCAAATTGTGATGGCCCATAAAATGTGCAATAAAGGCAGATCTAGGTTTGCATGCTTATATATATATCTATAATTTTGGTTTGGGATTTGTTATAGCATTATGCATCTTATTACTTAAAGGGCTCCCTCTCCCCCCCCCCCCCCCAGCCCCAACCCCCCCCCCACCCCCACCCCCCCACCCCCCCCTTTTTTAATTATTTTTTTTACATATTTCTGTGTTGTTTTAGTCAGTTCTAACACATATATGTTGCAACCCTCCCCGCCAGCACCGCCCCCACCGCCCCCACCCCCCCCCCGCCTCTCAACCATCACCCCCCCACCCCGCCCCAGATCTGATTTTTTTTTTTTTTTTTTTTTACGTATTTCTGTGTTGCTTTTGTCAGTTCTTACACATATATGTTGCAACCCTCACCGCCCCCACCGCCCCCACCCCCCCGCCTCTCAACCATCACCCCCCCCCCCACCCCGCCCCAGATCTGTTTTTTTTTTTTTTTTTTTTTTTTACGTATTTCTGTGTTGCTTTTGTCAGTTCTTACACATATATGTTGCAACCCTCCACCCCCCACCCCCCACCCCCCACCCCCCCCCCACCCCCATCACCCCACCCACCACGCACCACACTGGATTTTTTTTTTTTTTTTTTTACATATTTCTTTGTTGTTTTAGTCGATTCTTACACACATATGTTGCCCACCCCAAACCCCCAACGCAATCCCGCCTCTCACCCCATCACCCCCATCCCGCCCAGACTTGAAACTTTTTTTTTTTTTTACATATTTCTTTGTTGTTTTAGTCAATTTTTACGTATATACGTTGCCCTATCCACCCCCCCCCCCACCCCCCAACCCACTCTTGCCTCTCACCCTCACCCCCGCTCCACCCCCCACCCACTTGAAACTATTATATATATTTTTTTACATATTTGTGTGTTGTGTCAATTCTTACACATATATGTTGCAACCCTCCTTGCCCCCCCCCCCTTTACCCCCCCCCCCCCCCCCCCCCCCCCTCCCCCCCACTTGGAACTTTTTTTTTTTTACATATTTCTTTGTTGTTTAAGTCAATTCTTACACACATATGTTGCCCCCCCCCCCCCCCCCCCCCCCCCCCCCCCCCCCCCCAACGCACTCCCGCCTCTCACCCCATCACCCCCACCCCAACCCCGCCCCAGACTTGAAACTTTTTCTTTTTACATTTTTCTTTGTTGTTTTAGTCAATTTTTACACATATATGTTGCCCCATCCACACACCCCCCCCCCCCCCCCCCCACCCCCCCACTTGGATCTAATTTTTTTTTTTACATATTTCTGTGTTGTTTTAGTCATTTCTTACACATATATGTTGCAAACTTCCCGTCTCCCATTCCCCCCCCCCCCCCAACTGCCCCTCCCCCCGCTCTCCACCACACCCCACACCCACTTTTTTTTTTTTACATATTTCTGTGTTGTTTTAGTCATTTCTTACACA
>JAWPHD010016820.1:0-47823 GCA_037043455.1 Cyrtodaria siliqua
GGAATTGCCGGAACCAATCCAATAGGGCAGTACATCCAATTATCCCCCTGGCAATCCTGTAATGTATGTTATATACCGGCTCAAGTCTATAACTAGCGCTGATGCACTACAAGTCGCGTCTGTAGATGCCAGATGGTAGGATGTCATGCGTTGTGCAATCACTACTGAAGAGGAGTGTGTCAGTTAGATAATAATGGTAATCAAAATATTCAGAAAATAAGCTGCTCATGTGTTTAGGGTGATATTCCGCCTATTTTTAATAATTCATCGATTATGCTAATACCTTTATTTATCAAGCCGCGGACTATTATTTCCTGCTTCGATACTTCCCGCATACTACTCTAGGGCTTAGCCAAATCTTTGGGACTATTGTAATATTCACCAGCACAACCTCCTTAATCTTTTGACTTTGAAGAACCTTTATGAATTGGTAATCAGATAAGGTCTGTTAGTTACTTAAAAGCCATTCTGAGACAGCTTTGAATAGATTTTCCATTGTTCTAACGCTTTGTTATCAAGTCTATAAAAATCATCGTCTACTTTTAGGTTGAACCACAACTGCTTCTCTTGTTTGGCAATAATTTGTGATGACGATCAAGCTTAGGGTAAATCAATTTGTAACACTCCATAGTGACCATCATTACTGGACTTTGTATGGAATTTGTATTTTGTTGTAAACTCCCCTGAAAAAACAGGAGATGCTGATCCAATACTTTTAAGTCTGGCTCTGTAATGTGTATTCCGTCAGTCTCCTCTTGTAAAGCCTCTCTGTCTTGTCCAAGTTTTTCCTTCTGCTCGGTATTTGTTGTATTATTTATCATTTTTGGTTAGAGCGGCTTTTAAAACTCCGATACCTCGCGATTTGTCTACCCTACCAGCAATCTTTCATTGCTTTATCTCTATCACCTGTAATTAGTTTTGATGGTAATGATAGGTTATATTTTGTAGCACATCTGAATCCACGCCAGCATCAAAGTCAATATCAAAACCAGTTTGGGTTCCTTGGACCTCGCAGCAGGTTTTTCTCCCCATTCTTCTTCTTCTATTTCTCTAATTATTTCTTCATCTCGGGACTAAATTGATGTACGTCTCTTTTGACGCTTCAAAAAATGCTTCGTGGATTTGACAGGTTTTGGCCTAAGCACTCATTCCGGAGATTTTTTAAATTTTGCTCCCAGGCTCCAATTTCTGCCTTAATTCCTCCATGACATGAACCGCCGGTGCTTGGGTCTTTAGGATCTAAAGTTTGCTTGACACTGGTTTTTTAAACCGTGTGGTGGTGGTGGTAGCGTTGGTGGTGCGTGGCGGTGTAGGTGCTGTAGCTCCACGCTTAGGCGGGGCAACTAATTGTGGACGGATTGACTCCGGTAAGAAGAGCCAACTGTTGACGTATTTTGGAGGGTAAAACAAATGATCAGCTAGCCGTCCTTGTTTGCTCTGTTATTTCGCCTAGTTACAGGTTTAAATACTTCTGTGTATAAATCACGACTAGCTCCTTTTTCCTAGTATTTTTTGAATAACTCATTCTCGTATTCTTTAACAAGCACACTCTCTTTTCCTCTTTTTATCTGCTAATTCTTTCCCATTTTACCAAAAGACATGTATAATTATAGGGTTAGATTAAAATAAATAAATTAAGATAAGTTAGAAAATTAGATATAAGTAAACCAAGTTAAGATAATTTAATCAAGTATTATGTAGTGTTTGTTTTCTTTTAAGCGCAGGTTGAATGGCTTTCTTTTTAGCCGCAGGTTAAACTGCTTTCTTTTTAGCCGCAAGTAACTGCTTATCTTATACTGTAGGTTACATGCTTTCTATTTAGCCGGCAGGTTTTACTGCTTTCTTAACTGTAGGTTTAACTGCTTTCTTAACTGCAGGTTTAACTGCTTTTTTAACTGCTTTTTTAAGTGCAGGTTTAACTGCTTTCTTAACTGCAGGCTTGACTGCTTTTTTTAACCGCAAGATTCAACTGCTTTTTTGATTGCAGGCTTGACTGTTTTTTTAACAGCTTTTTCACTTTAGTCTTAACTACTTTTTGCAGTACGTAATATCTAACTTGATAGGCCTAAAACATTCTGCCTCTGTTCCATGGCGTTTACCACGGGGAATTTGTTTTATCCCGCAATATACTTGTGACATATAATAATAGTTAGATAATATTACATTATCCAAGTATATTATTATGCAAATTCCAACTATAATATGAAGACAGACACGGTAATTTCAAGCAGATATATAACTTCATGCCGGACTAGTTGTTTTAGGATGACTTATATACGTAATTTAGGATCTGCAAGGACCGATCACATTAGTTCCACTATGTGCTGAAACCTTTAGTGTACTATTGACAAGATTACTTGTTTGCTAAAAAATTGGAGCAGTCTAAGTATCAGGTTTTATCACAAAAACTGGGAGAAATAGCAACAAAGAATAAAATTCCAGTCGGAGATATATAGAAATGTCCAAATGATCAAGTTATCACCTGTGAATGATTTGATTCTGATACTTAAAAGATAGCTATTTTTGATGATTATGTTTGTGATCGCACCAAATGATATTATTAATTATTTCATCAAGGCAGGCATAAGAATTGTTGTTTGTTAATTTTTTTTTATCTCAATCTTATTACAATGCTCTCAAAGACATTCGTTTGAACTGTTCTCATTACATCTTCTTTGCAACTCCAAGTATAAATGAAATATACATGCTTCTCTAGAGAACAAGATGTAGCAAAGATCAGTATAAAAAAGCAACTGACAAGCAGTACGACTTCTGTATCTGATCGTCCAAGGGAAGTTAGTAAAGGCGTAACTTCACTGGTGAAGTTTAGATATTATTTATAATGGGGATTTTTAATGATCTTGGCGAGGAAGTTACTACTGGCATTGTCAATATTACAAATTTGGTATTGTGCTGTCCTGAGTATGTAAAACAAAAACATCTGGTTAATTATCTAAACAAAAGCAAAAACCAGAAAATGTTTAAAAAGTAATCTAACATGGATAATAATTAAAAATACTAATGTTGGTAATCCAGAAAAAGCAGATGATGCAGCAACAAGCAATTTACTGTTATGAAGATAAGAAAAGTCATACCTGGATTATATATTGATAAAATTCCAGACATGATTGAAAAATTTAACAATAGGTGTTGGATTGATATCCAAGTCTGATACAAAAGCAATTACAAGCAAACCGAGAGAAAATGATTGAAATTCAAACGGTTAAAAGATGAAATAAAACTTCTCAGGGGGGGTGGATGCTTTAAAGAGCTTGAAAAGAAAGAAGATGGTTGGATAGACTTAAAACTAAAAGAAATAAAGTGAACAAAATAAGATCTGGTGTTACCAATATTAATACACGGATTGGATAAATCAATAACAAATGGTTGATAACACTGAATAGAAACTGCTATTGCATGATGCTTCAAAACAAATGAGATCTGCTGTTAACGACGAAATAACTCAAATTAAAATATTAAATGAGCAGATAAACACTAACGTGCCGATATCAGCAAAGAGGTTTGAAGTTATCAAAATAAAATGGTTGGCAGCAAGACGCTGGAGACTGCTCTGAGCAAACTGGTTGACACTGATAGACTTAACGCTGCTATTGATGATCGCTTCAAAGCAATTGAAAGCTGCCCAGGATGAAAAAAAAGCAAAGCTTTTGACGGCAAAATAGCTTCATTGAAAACAGCTTATCAAAAAGTCGATAGTCGGCACACACAGTTCTTGGATAATTGATGGGTTGAAAGTAAAAGTAGACTATCTGAGTCTGAATATACAATACATTGGAATAAGTATTATTCAAGATTATGGCAGAGTACTAATAGTGATAATCCTTTCGTATCATATCCGACGCAAAAAACACTTGAAAGATCCAGGGCTTCGCAAGATTTTCTCCAGGCTTTACTTTTATGGCCAATCCACTTATAAAAAGGTGAGAATATTATAAAGAATATCCTTCGGGTGGTTGCAAAATTCTTAAGAAGGCCGTTATGTATTGAAATAGATTTTACTTATACAGGAGCAGATATACAAAGTTTCTTTATTTATGTATCATCGGGTGAGGCCAGAAAGCATCTCCGCCCGATAATAAAAAATGACAAACGATAGTAAAGAAACATTTTGAATTATATCTCAAACCACATATAGTATGGAATTCAGATCATAAATACAAAAGGACACAACTCAAGTTTTCAATTTTTGGAAAATCAAGTTATAAACTGTATTACATACCGGGAATGATTAGTATTAACAACAAGTATCCATACCTATATTATATGGAACAAAAAATTGTATTATCTCAGAGAAGCATCAACAAATAATAGCTCAAATACACCAAGTAATTTTACTACTGTATTTGACAGACCATTAATATTAGCGGGCAGGAACAAACAGTATGGTAATTGGACTGGATAAGATTAATTCCATGACTTACTCATGGTATAATATTAGTGAGGATTTTAATAACAAAGTGATAATGTATTACAATGAAAAGATTGGAAAAGTATTCATTTTACGAATGCAAAATTACAGTTATGCTGATATCGATATTACATAAAAGAAACATTGACTGTAAACAAGGATTTAACCGATGACCACCTGTCCCAATAAAAAATGAGTTTGATTTATCAAGTTTTAAATGTTTAGTTACCATTTAAAATAAATTCATACTCGATTTAGAGAATCAAACTTTCACAAACCTTGATCGGGTTTGACATAGATGCAGTTTATTAGAGAAACTAAATTTGGAACTGTAACACCAGACATAACAAATTCTATCGATACATTGTATATCCACTGTGATTTGATAAGTAATTATATTGTTGATGGATCATACGGGGATGTTATTTATGAAATAAGTACAGCTGATCTTACGAGATCATATCTTTTCAAAGATGAACCGATAAGAGTCGGGTTCTGTGAAGTAAACAAACATCATTAACAGTATTGATATTACATAACCGATTTCTCTGGTAAAATTATTATCTTAATGGTGTCCACACATCATTTCGATTTGTTTGAAGGGAATTAATGTAATAAATGTTATAATGGCACGTTAAAAAATTGTCGACGAAACTAGTTACGGGACATATACTTGAGTTGACCGATTAACTGGAGCTGGTAGATTTGACATTTTTTCAATAGTTGGATCAAAAATATTAGTGAGTCTGTTAAAACAGTAGGTAAGAAAGCATTAGAAACTGCTGGTAAACAAATCAAAGAGAGTGGTTCTAAAAAACTTGGAGATGAAGTAGGAAAAATGGCTGCTGATAAATTAAATTAGTTTCAGTTATAAACCTAACCAAAAGGTGCAATAATTTTAAAAGAACTGGGCTCCTTATAAAGTTTATGCTCTTGTTCACTATGAAGAAGATGTAGTTATGATGCTATCAGGAAATGAATTGGTTATTGTTTAATCTACACTTATAATAAATATGACTTACGTAAATTATTCAGTTAATTTATCAGATGGCCAGAAACAGAGTTTATCGAGGCTGATGAGAACAAGAGTGAAATTAAACACTCAGGTTAAAATTTAACCAACTAACTGGGAATTTCACCTTGTCGAAGACAGCTACTCAGATTAACAATATTAACAAAGCTAAATCTGATGGACGGGGATTAGATATAAGTATATCAAAATCACAAATGGAGGCTTTTTAGGTGCCTTAGCAGGTTTGTTAACTAAAATATATTACCATCAGTTGCTAGATTTGCTCCAAAGATATTAGGACCTTTAGCAACAGGAGGCACTTAGCGCTCTAGCAAAATACTGGAATTGGTAAAATATTTGGAAATGGAATGGTAAACTGTTCTGCTGATAAAAACAAACACTTTTAAAATCAAATAAATTAACCACTTGCACACAAAACCAAAATAACAAAGTCAAAAGATTGCTGCACTATTAAACCAACAAAAAAAACAACTGCAAAGACGTACCGGCATGTGCTTCTAGTAATACAACGGTAACTGTTCCCAGTAATAAAAAACAGCAAGACGTAACGGCAACTGTTCCTAGTGATGAAAAACAAACACTTCTCGCATCAAATAAATTAACAGCTGCACAAAAAGTCAAAAGGTCGCTGCCCTGTTAAACTGACTAAGAAAACAACAGCAGGTCGGAGGGATTTCTTGGGCTTCTTGGCATCATTAGGAATTCCGTTGATCGGATCTCTTATTAGCGGCTTAACTGTAAAAGGTTTGCAAGTAGATAGAAGAAGGGCAAGGACTTAGAGTTGATCGTGGAAATGGTTTACAAGTAGACTCAACAAATTAGGCGATAGAGAAAGAAGTATCCCATTTGTAAAAAAAAATAAATAAAAAAAAATGAACCTATCTTTAACTTAGATATAATAAAATGGGTTAAGCAGCTAGGTATACAGAAATTCAGTGGGGTGTACAGCAAAAACAACTTACCGACAACACACAATAAACAAAAACCTGTTATTATTAATCTGGATGATCATACTGGACCTGACACACACTGGACTTGTTACTATAATAAATAGTACTTTGATCCGTTTGGTCCGAGCCCACCAAAAGAAGTTCTGGCGTACATACCTAATATAAAATACAACACTATTCAGTATCAAGATAAAACAAGTGTTCTATGTGGATATTTCTGTCTATTCTTCATTAAAAAGTTGCAAGAAGGAAACAGTGTGTACGATATTCTTTATAAAATATTAAAACCATACAAACCAATAGAAAATGAAAACATTATAAAATCATAATTTGTAAACGAAGTTTAATCTAATCGTATTATATATGAGTTATTGCATAAAAGAAAAAAAGGTTACTGAAAATACTGATCCTAAGTATGTTTTAGCAAAAATGGTAGAAAAATGTTAAAGGCAACTTGTGCATCTTGTGGTATTACTAAAACAAAGTTTGTTAAAAACACAGAAGGTGGTAATATTGATATTCATAAAGCTATGCTTCCTTTGTTACCTAAAAAGGGGTTAACAATTCCTGGTTATAAATACTGTGGTCCTGGTAATCCACTTGATAGCGGAGAACCGGTAAATGAATTAGATGCTGTTTTAAAGATCATGATTATTGTTATGATGAAAATCCTAGTAATAAATCAACGTGTGATAAAAACATGTTGGCCGGTTTAAAACAAAGTAAGTATAAAACTATCGGAGAAAAGATTGCTAAGAATTTGACAGTAAAACCAGTTATTAGTACAAAATATAAACTTGGTCTTGGAAACTCAAACAACTAGAAAAGCGTTGAAATGGACTGACAAGTTAGCAGATGAACTGCATAAACTCATACGAAGAAAGTTCACTCAACGCCGTGTGATTGTTAATAAAATTGATAAAATATGGTCTGCTGATTTGGTTGATATGCAGTCGTTTTCAAAGTATAATAAAGGTACTAAATATTTGCTTACTGTTATTGATGTATTCAGTAAATTTTCTTGGGTTGTGCCGGTTCCAAATAAAACTGGTTTAGAAATTACCAAAGCGTTAAAACAGATAATCAGTACAGGAAGACAGCGTAAATTGTTGTGGGTTGATCAAGGTGTGGATTTTTACAACAAGACGTTTAAGCAATTTCTGGATGACGATAATAACGAAATGTATCACACTTTTAATTTCGGAAAAGCTGTAGTAATTGAACGATTTAACCGGACATTAAAAGAAAAGGTGTGGACATCTTTAACAGCTAACAATACAAATACATATTTAGACGTGTTGCAAGAAATGGTTGACAAGTATAATAACACAAAACATCGGGGTATAAAAATGACACCGACTGAAGCAAGTAATGAAAAGAATAAAGGAACGGTATATTTCAACTTTTATGGAAAGATGAGAAGTAATCAAATTAAGCCGAAGTTTAAAATAGGGGATAATGTTAGAATCAGCAAATATAAAAAAACGTTTGAATAAGGTTATACCCTAAATTGGACTGAAGAAATATTTGTTGTGGATGAAATTCAAAACACAAATCCTGTGACATACAAAATAAAAGATTTAAACAACGAAAACATTGATGGAAGCTTTCATGAATTAGAAATGATAAAAGCAAAGCAAGAAATATTCAGGATTGAAAAAGTAATACGACGTGATATCAAAAAGAAACAAGCATTGATTAAATGGAAGGGTTACAATGAGGATTTCAATAGTTGGGTTCCATTTAAGGATATTGAAAATATTAAATAAGGGTTTAAAAATAATTATATATAGTATTATTATATACAATGGAACAAGAAAAGTTAGAAAAGGTTTGAAGAAAACAACAATTTAAAAGATAAATATAGAAGAGAATTGATGAGAGGTAAGCAACTCCAAGTAGAATATGAAGTAGTTCGTGGTGATTTTACAGACACCAAAAACAGACGATTGCTAGTTGAAATGAATAATTATGAACGTGAGCTGGATAAAAACAGAGAAGAGCTTCTTGAACTGAAATACAAAATAGCAAAGTGTAGGAAAATAAAATACTCCATGGTAAAAATTGATATGCAGAGCGATGATGAAGACTACTGTCCGGTTCCGTCTGACTTTGCTTAATGAATTGCAAATGTTTTAGTTATTTACAAAATTAATAGCTACTGGGGTTACTGGTAACGTTTTTCCTAAGCGAAGGGCAATCAAGCAGTTTGTATAGTTGTGTGGGGTCTGGCATTACGCATGGCATCGCCATTTGGCGTGTGTAAATGTTTCTGCTAAGGGCAACTGGAGGTAACTGATAACTGTTTTAATTGCTTTGTCGCGAGGGAAAAACTGCGCTGGTACTCTCAGTATCTATACTACTAGTAGTATTGAGTTGAAATTATTTAGCTATACATCTTACCACAATTAACGAGAGAACGGTTGTTACATGTACGCCTTAGTATTTACTCATTGATCGGATTGTTTACCTAATCCAACAACTACATAATGCCAGACGGAGAGCAAATGTCTCATTTATAGATGATTAATCCTTGAGGAAGTCAGTAGCGTACATGCCAGGTCACCCATTTATAATATGATCAAGACTTCGAAAGTAATAAGTGTCATAAACGTTAACCTATAATCATCTAGAAGTGATTATTGTTACAGTATGCAATTTAGAAACTGTGGAACGTGTGGTTGGGCTTCACGGCAAAGTATATTGGCACTCCTTCAAATGGTCGAGACATGTATGGGGTGAATACTCAGCTTATGTCATAATCAAGGTCATTGTGTGGATTGATTAATTCACATATTTATCAAGTTCGTATTTAATATTCAAGGGTAGCACTGTCTAGACAAACGTGTAAACATATTAAACTGGAAGTTGCATGTAAAGATGTTTAAGACTGTTTGAATTATATTTTGGTCGGTTTTAGATGCATGGTATGGTGTATGGTGTTTTGTTTACGTCATTTGCATCACATGTAAGGTTATATATGATGGGCGATATTTAGTGGTGGTGGCAGACCACCCACTTTTCCTGGGTAGAACCAGTACTGTACACCTCCCGTCATCTTTTAATGACATTTTTAATAGGGGCATATGCCTTAAAATAACATTACATGGACACCATCTATAACATGTGTTCATGAATTAATCTTCAATCTGTGTGACACTCACTGATTCAGTTGTAATGGGTTAATTACCACTATAGTTCTGTGACTCACACGTAATCGATATCTTACTAGTTTCATTACCACTGTGTGATCCGCAGGCTTGTACTCTTTGTTTTGCAGGCTCAGGAATATGCAGAAGTATTTGCTATATATTACTGTTGTTTTGTTGTCCATTCTCAGTGACACGCACGATGCAATATACTACTCGGTTATTTACCAATCTGTGACACGCACGTATGCAATTATCTCATTGAATTATTTACCTCTCTCTGCCCTCGTACGCATGCAGCATATGTCTATATTTATACCGACTTTAAGACACACATATTACTTTGTTTATTAGAACATTGTGACCCGCACGCATGAATTATTACAACTCAGTGATTTGCACGTTTACACAATATCACTGGAGTAATACACGCTCTCGGTGGCATGTATTGTTCAATACAGTACATCGTAAATTAATACTCTGTGACCATCTACGAGTATATCTAAATTGAAATTAAATATTCAATAATTATAGATTTATCTTTAATAAATCCAAAAATACTCTTTTAACATGATTCACGGTGCAATGTCGTTATTAATTAATGTAATCATCGTAATACATATCTTCAGATCTTTGTGTGCAATCACGGTGCAATGTCGTTATTAATTAATGTAATCATCGTAATACATATCTTCAGAGCTTTGTGTGCAATCATCTTACAGGTCTGAACTTAATATAATTGGCATTGGGTTTGTCATGCAATGCATTTTCTGAAATACACTTCGTAACGATGTGAGTCTTGTGCTTACCCATTTCTTTCAATCTGGTTGATCGTAAAATTAATCAATACTGAAGCATACTCATTGGTAGCGACGAACATAAGCAGGAGAGAAAAGTAGCAGATTCGGTTGTATAGACTCTGTTCGTGAGAGATAATTTTGGTGATTCTTATCATTGTAGCCAGTGCGTTGATTGTGCTGAACTATTCATCAACGTATATGGTGTAAGACCGGTGAAAATAAGCACTTCAAACACAATGCCAGAACAAATAATTTTGAAGATCAGTTCAACAACATTTATTCTACAACATTCGTTCACTTAAGGATGTTGGCTGGGCAGTTTTGACATTTTGAAGTCTAAACATTTTATTTTTTAAATCATGTTTTTTTTTACCACTGAATTGTTTCATTTCTTGCATTTTAGCAGATATGGATATAATGTAGGATTTTTTTTGGATGGCGGGACGTGTACAGTCTTGGTTGTAACCAGGAAAAGTAGGTGGTCTGCCTCAACCACAACAAAATCGACCGTAATTGATAACCTTACATGTGTTGAAAATGTAAACACCATGCAAAACAAAACAAAATTAAGACGGTAACATGACATTTTAAGCAATTTTTGTTTCATATTTGTTTGGTAATTTGTGATCATGTTTTTGTTGTCAACAAAATAGGGGGTATGGTTAGCTCTGAGTAGAAGTAATCCTTTTGCTTTAATAATAAGTTTTTTTGTTTTTCAATAGTGGAATACATATATAAAAGTATATACTGTGCTAATTGCATATTCGATCTCTATGTCAAAATTGTGAGTACAGTATTAACAGTGTAATCTGAAGAAATTTTGAATAAAAAATCCTTAGAAGCCTGATGACCTAATATGTTTTTACTTGTTTTTACTTGTTTTGAAAGTAGTCATAGGACCTTGTCATAAACAAGTTTTAAAAAAAGTTGAGAATTAGAACATATGTTTTTTTATCTTAAATTATGTTCTTAGTAAAAAAAAAGTGTGGGTTGTGAAGGGGCCATATATGTTCGCCTTTTAAAGTAAAAGGACGAATGAGGATTACAATTGTTTTTGTATGGTTTGGAAAATATGTATATATGTAACCGAAATGTAATCGTTGTTTTTCAGTAAATGTATTGTTATGCAAAAATTGTGAAAACGTTCAATGACTGGAGTTAGAAATATGTGTCTTCTTCTAAGACGTCTAGTGGAAAAAAATTTGATGACCTATCCTTTTTAGGATAATGTTGTATCTAAATTATACCAAAGAAGCTTTAAATATCAATTTAAACAAAAATATCAATATGTCCTTTCCCAGCCAACCTCCTTAAATACACTGTATTTCTGTGAACCGCAATATTTGGCTCGCAAACTGTCCTATATCTAGAAAAAACACCGTTTCAGTTTCAGCATTTTGCGTCATACCTTCATACTATATATGCATATATACCTACCCTCTGTGCTCTCTCCAGAGACATAGTCTTGACACACAAAGTGAAATACTTTCTATTAATGAAAATAGACATGCATGAGGCAGACCATGCACCTTTTTCTGGGTAGAACCAGTACTGTATAGCCAGCCTGTCATTAGTATAAATCGGCACATTCTCACTTACAAGTGAAGCTCCCAGTGAGATTCGAACCCGCAGCGATAAGAGGCGAGAAAGTCTCAAACGCAGCGTTTTTAACATCCCGGCCACGTAGGTTAACCTTTCAAATAGCAGTTTAGTAAAACGTGGTTAATAGACAAAGGAACTTAAAGTCGATAGGAAGAGGAAGTGACAAAACTTTAAACTGGTTTATATATATATGCTCTGGATATAGTTTTACTATTTATTATATGTTATGTTATTGACATTTTTAATTCGCTTACTAGATAAATTGCAGGAGAAGTTGTTACAAAAAATTGGAAATTGTTTATCATGTTTATAGTATCCTACATGTTGGGCTCTGGAACAATGTATATGCATATATATATATATATATACTGAACCAAACAGCTAACGCACCAGTAGACAATACTTTTAATATCTCAATAATAACAATCAATGAATCAAAACAAATTTCATTCTGAACGAGACAAAAATCTTGTCAATAACTACTATTATTCAAATCGCCTGTCTTCAACGGTACCAGTCCGCATATAATAAGTTCATACATTAAAGTTATTGCCTACTATTGCGTTAGCTGTTCGGTTCAGTATATATTGTACATCGTGCGATAAAATTTATTAATTATCCACATTACGGGCATAATTTTGCCGCAGTAGTTCTATTACAAACAAAAACAGTTAACCTAAGCTATCAAAATAGACGCGTTTCTAAAACTGTACACGGTAACAACAACAGAAACAAGCAATAGGTCCAAAACATGAGATCATCCAGAAGCAACGAACATATACAATAAAGAGCTGACTCCTTCGGAAGCAAAGAACATATACAATAAAGAGCAGACTGTTTTACTGATTCTGTTTATGAGAGGTAATATACTATGCATCACTTCGCCCGTCCGCTAGCACCGACTCATTGCTATTCTACTTTAGAATCAAAATGCAAGTAGGTATAAACGTCGAACTGGAACTGTTGCTTTCACAGAACATAGTCAACCAAACACACGCATCGAAACACACAACAATTACAAGTTTACTAAGAAGCAAGGCATGTGACATTAGAAAAACACACGGGTTGACAATGGAGCCACCGCCTTGTAACAGTCAGTGGCAAGAAAGTCGTTCGGGGTTTAAACATGATTCTAGGGTGCACCATATTTCAATCTTACACTAGTGTTATCCCAATAAAGAAATAAAGAAATCTCCTCCAGGTTATATTAGCTAACAAAACAGGCAAAATTAATAGGGAATAGAAATACAACCCAAAGCTGATAAGGCATGTGGCAAACACACACGGGTTGACTGTGGGGCTACCGCATTTTAACAGTCAGTGGCAAGAAGGTCGCTTGGGGTATAAACAAGTTTCTAGGATGCACCAACCCTCAGTCCTAACCTATTGTAATCCCAATAAAGAAATAAAGAAATCTCTGCCAGGCTATATTATCTACCAAACTAGGCAAAATTAATAGGGAATAGAAATATAACTCAAAGCTGATAAGGGTCCACAATAGTGTCATCGCACAATCAAAGAGGAAAGCAAAATGGTGAACTGTAAACCAGTAGCCTAAACATGCAGTGCGGTGCAAAATGATAGGGTCCTAACCGCTTTTGATGAACAGTTTAACACGTTTAATACAGATTGTATGCAAATATTTATGACCAAGGATCTAGCGAAGTTTTTAAATCACGTCACTATATAAGTCAGGTTGTGATAGTCCTTGTCGAAAAAGAGTTCTTACATTTCATTTATATTTGAACGGTAGATCAGTGCTACGATAATAGTCATATATAATGTCTTCATCCGTTAATTAACTTAAGGACACACTCTCAAGCTGGTATTTATTCTAGATGTTTAGGCAGGCGTCTGACAGCTTCATCAAGGAATCAGTGTAATGACAGTAACTCATATTAAACGCCGTGCAATTAACCTTGCAATTAGATGCCGTAAGCGCTAATTTACATTTAGTTGGAGAAATAACATATTTCCAGCGCGTTTATATTGTGTCAGATCAATAGCTGGTGGACGGGCCTTGAAGGTAATCAATACGTATGCTCGCGGTTTTGATGTTTGTGTGTGTGTTTTTTTCAAGTCCCAAACACCAAGTTTAGACTATGCACAATATAAACCAAATGGATATATTTAGTTTCTTATCTGAAAAAGGATTTGTATGTATATGATACACACTTTCTCGAAAGATTGAACATAATACAAATTCTCACAAATTACATATTATGCACATCTCTCAACATCAAATAACATAACCAGTTGCATATTGCATTTAGAATGACGTCATTACTGTTAATGGACGTGACGTGACGTCATAGGTGTTGATATACAATTTACTTCGTCCACATAACAAATCAGCATTGAGTATTTTAATAAACCATGTTAGATTTACAATTCGCTGTAGAATTAATGAGGCATGTAAAAAGGTCGGAAAAACAGCTTACGAACAAATCGCAAAGCTTCTATTAAACAAATAAAAACAATTTGCGAAAAGGTTATCTTATAAAGAACATCTAAAAGTGTTCTTAGTTTACAATCAAAAAGCATATATTTGGATAAACATATACACATATGGATGGACGATGGGAATGGAGTATCGGTTTGTTTCTGGAACAATGGCAGTTTGACAGTATTTATACTGATGACGTCTTCCTTTGAATATCACGCTTTCTTAGAGAAGATGTTGTTCATTTCTTCTTGATTCGACGGCGTATTTTATTTAAAAAATTGGATATGCCACTATTTTGCGTTAGAATGCGATATATCCTTGGTGACTTAACAGTTTAACAATATCACCTACAACTTCGGTTCATCGCTGGATATGGTAAAATCGAAGATAACAAATCGGATCTTTCCTAATTAATGATTTTAATTAAATTCTGGCGATACTTAACACCAAGCTGTCTCGATGCATTGATCGAAGTTATACGAGTTACTAAATAATTTAAGGTGAACAAGGAATCTCTGATCAGGATATAGGACAACTTGATTATATTAAAGGAAGCTAGTCTCCAGTGTTTGTCAATACAATATGATTCTAGACGAGGACAGGAAACCATGTCGTGACTATTTAGATTACAATCAATCTTACAAAGAAATATAAAAAGGTCGGACAGAGAAAGTAGCATTCAAGGAGGACAGTCAACCACAACATACAGAAACAAACACGCAAAAAGACAAACAAGAAGGCAAAAGTAATAATAAATGCAAACGACATCACCAACACAAAAGGGTTGACAATAGGGCTACCGCATTGGAACGGTCAGTGGCAAAGTAGGCCACTGGGGGTTTAAACCAGTTCTAGGGTGCACCAAACCTCACATTTACCCTACTGTCATCCCATTAAAACGGGACAGTGTAAATAAAGAAATCCCCGCCACAAGTTATGTAAGTTAAGTTATTTAGTATTTGTTTATAGTTTGTAATGAAAATTGTAGTAACCACGTACACGTTCAAAACAGTTATTGCATGTTTTCATTTGCGAATTTTTAAATACTTAAATGATATAAACATGTATAAGAATAAATACTCATGGCAATATACTATTTCATGATAAATAATATCTACAAAATAAAATGCACATGACACGATATGTGCAATTTATATGTATATTTAAAATCATATTTTATCATAATTCTTCGAGTGTCTGGGGGAAAACACGCATGAAGCGTGTTATTAAATCTGAAGGCACTCTAAAATACCATCTAATGAGTTTATTACATATGCAACAGTAGGTATAACATTCGAACAGGACAAATACAGCATTCACAGAACACATACAACCAAAAATACGCTATCGGAAGAAACAATAATTACAAGCATACAGCATATTATAGAGAAGCGCAGCATACGACACCACATTTGAGGAAAGTGTTGACAATAGAAATCTATGTTTCTCGTGGCTTCAACCTAATACACACATCTGTTTTCGAAATGTTCTATGTATAGATTACCTTCAACTATCGATTTTAATGCCAGTCGTGCTCAGATGGCTTAATCCATTGAGGACTTTAGTATAAAATGATGTCATAGAGAACATGCCCAAACTCTATTTCTACTTGGGAAAAGTCAATTTTTTAAATTATAGATACACGTATTAACTTTTATAATGCTAACCCTTCTTTACTTCCTCCAAAACCTAGGTTTTCCTTTCGTAATTTAAAATCGGGAATTCAAGAATTTCATAAGAATTTCATAATACATTTGTTTTAGTTCCTTCTGATAAAGCAGCTAATAATGTAATTATTGCTTGACGCCTACATTACGTCAATGTTTTATCTCTGGAACTCGGTAGCACTAAGTCATATACTCCAGTTCATTCTAATAAGGACGATGTTGTTTCCACATATATCACTCGGTGCACTATTTTCAAGGCTGGGGTTGACGAAAAGCAGAAAAAACTGCCAATTATATACAGGATTCCTAAATTACATAAAAATCCGTTTAAGGCCTGCTTTATTTCGAATTCTGGTGTCTGCACCACCACAAACATTATAAACTTCGAAATATTCTTGGTCATGATCACTTTCATTCTATCTTTGTTAAACTTGTTAAAACGTTTATCAAAAGAGGTTATGACCCTATCGTTTTGCAAAGTACTGATGCTTGGTGGTGGACCCTTTTACAGTTCGCCATTATGCTTTCCGCTTTAATTGTACCTTCATTGTGGCTTTCTAGGCTATTGTTGTTTTGTATTATATTTACACGAGCATATTTGTGTTTTACTTATATTGCCTATTGCTGCTGCCTTGTTGGATAGAGATTAGAACATGGCGGGGATTTCTTTATTTACACTGTCCTGTTTTAATGGGATGACAGTAGGGTAAGTGTGAGGTTTGATGCACAGATTTACATCCCAAGTGGTCTACTTTCCCACTGACCTTTTCAAGGCGGGAGCCCTATTGTCAACCCTTTTGTGTTTGTGATGTCGTTTGCATTTATTATTAATTTTGCCTTCTTGTTTGTCTGTTTGCGTGTTTGTTTCTGTGTTTTGTGGTTGACTGTCCTCCTTGAATGCTACATTCCCTGTCCGATCTTTTTATATTTCTTTTAACTTCTTGTCTTACTGTCGTTACTGTCGTTAAAGATCACGTTAAACAATACTGTGATAAAACTTATGAAAACTCTGAGATTAATTTGTTTTGGTCTATAACAAATTCAGGAGATGTTCTTAATACATTTTGCAATAAACGTCAGTTTTCATCTATTAACACTTATGACTTCTCTAAACTATATACAACCTTACCACATCACCCTATCAAAGACTAGCTTATTGCTATTTTTTTAATAACATTCGCTAGGGAAAATACTACATTTTGGCCTGTAATAATATTAAAGCGTTTTTTACTAACGGCAATTTAGACAATTATACTATGTGGACTTGCCAGGAAGTTTGTGAAGCACTCATCTTCCGATTAGATAATATTTTCGTCAGGTATGGAACGACCGTGTATAGACACATTGCTGGTATCCCTATGGGTACGAACTGTGCACCCCTTGTCGCATATTTGTTTTTATATTGCTATAAAAGAGTCTTTCATCAGATACCCAGGAAGATGCTATTGAGGCCTTTATTGACACCTCTCGGTATCTGGATGACATATTACACATTGACAACCCTTTCCTTTCTTCTATGGTTAATAATTTATACCCTAAAAAACTTCAACGTAACAAAGCTAATATGTCTGATACTAACGCTTCTTTTCTTGATTTAAATCTCTCCGTTGAAAATGGTGAAATGATTAGCAAAATATATGACAAGAGAGATGATTTTAATTTCGATATTGTTAATTATCCCCATGTAGATGGGGATATTCCCCGAGCAACTTCTTATGGGGTCTATTTGTCTCAACTTATTCGTTTTTCTAGAGCTTGTAGTCGAGTTTGGGACTTTAATATTCGTAATCTACTCCATCAGGGTTACCGTTACCATAAACTTCGTAAAACCTTTGCAAAATGTTATTATCGTAACCCTGATCTAGTTTCCAAATACGAAAGTAAGTTAAGAATTCTTCTGCGACTAGGACTATCACATCATGACTTCTATGCTGATGTGATTTACCAACTTCGTACGATCCTTGGCCATGATCACTTTCATACTATCTTTGTTAAACTTTTTAAAAGGTTTATCAAAAGAGGTTATGACCCTATCATTTTGCAACGCACTGCATGTGGTGGACCCATTTACAGTTCTCCACTATGCTTTCCTCTTTAAATGTGCGATGACCGGACAGACTGTGGACCCTATGATGATGTCTACCTAAAGCCCAAAAGGACGGTGACGTTTGAGGTGTGTCTGCAATCTTGTCTTGTCGTGCCCTCAATGGTTTATTCTCTTGTTGCTCTGGCTTCTGCCAAGTCATTGAGTACCTTTTTTGTGGCTTTCTAGGCTATTGTTCTTTTGTATTTATATATACACGAGCATATTTGTGTTTTACTTATATTGCCTATTAATGTTGCCTTGTTGGTTAGAAAATAGTTCATGACGGGGATTTCTTTATTTGCACTGTCCCGTTTTATTGGGTTGACGGTAGGATTTGTTTGATGTTTGGTGCACCCTAGAACCAAGGCGGTAACCCTATTGTCAAGCTTTTTGTGTTTGTGATGTCTTATTTGACCTTTTATTCATCTTTAAATGTGTTCTTTGTTTCTGTGTATGTTTTTTGTTGACTGTCGTCCATGAATACTGCTTTTCCTGTTCGATTTTTATAACTATATTTAGTCAACAAGAAAGCAGAAATAAAGCGTGTATATTGGCTACATGTAATATTAACATCGATTTATGCTTGCGGTGTTATAAAATAATTTCACCATCAACCTTCACTATTATACCATTCGTTAACACTTCGTTGTTCGTCGACAATTACTATAGCTGCTATAGTGAGACCATATTAAAGGGTCAGCCAGCTTCTCTAACTTGCCATTTCAAATATTGTAAACAATTAAAGCAAGAAAAGATATATTTCACATATGCGTGTTTCACGAGAGGAACTAAGTTTGTAATTAAATAAGCTATCCCGTGAACAACAGCTACATTTTTACACACAAAATATGTACACCATTTCTAAATCTACTGACCACAAGGTAGATAAATAACTTACATATTTTGAAAATCCATACTATATACTAGACACAATATAAACGCTTGTAACCAACCAGGCTAAAACAAGAGTATGAGAGTGGACCGAAAAACTGGAGCGTCCAATTAAGTGTTACCAACTCATAATTCATTTTACGCATATTCAGCCAAGGATATTTTAAGAATCTGGTAATAAATCTTTACATTTAATCGGTACATATACATTAGTATATGACTTCAACACCTGGATAAAGTTTTGATAAACGGCTTGTAGTTTTTAGTTTAATTTTGCCGTTATTTGACGGAATAGCTACCTTAAACGAAATGTTGGCACATTGATAACATAGTTTTCAAAATTACTTCCCCACTTCCATATCCATTTCAGAAAAACCTTCTCATGCATAGTTATATTTTCTATGTTTATAATCTGATTTTGATAATTCTATCACCATTTCCTATTTTTTTCAAAGCTCTCTACTAATAAAATTTAAATGGCTGTGTGCCTATATTCCTTTTAAGATGTGAACATACAAGTATATAACGTTATAAGATATGGACATAAATAAGGTTATAAGATGTGAACATATGTAAGGTTATAAGATGCGAATTTATATAAGGTTATAAGATGCGAACATATATAAGGTTATAAGATGTGAACATATATGTGAACATTTATAAGGTTATAAGATGTGAACATATATAAGGTTATAAGATGTGAACATATGATGTGAACACATGTAAGGTTATAAGATGTGAACATATATACGGTTATAAGATGTGAACATATATAAGGTTATAAGATGTGAACATATGATGTGAACATATGTAAGGTTATAAGATGTGAACATATATAAGGTTCTAAGATGTGAACATATGTAAGGTTATACGATGTGAACATATGTAAGGTTATAAGATGTGAACATATATAAGGTTATAAGATGTAAACATATGATGCGAACATATGTAAGGTTATAAGATGTGAACATATATAAGGTTATAAGATATAAACATATGTAGGGTTATAAGATGTGAACATATGTAAGGTTATATAATGTGAACATATATAAGGTTATAAGATGTGAACATATATAAGGTTATAAGATGTGAACATATGTAAGGTTATAAGATGCGAACATATGTAAGGTTATAAGATGTGAACATATGTACCGTTATAAGATGTGAAAATATGCAAGGTTATAAGATGTGAACATATATAAGGTTATAAGATGTAAACATATGTAAGGTTATAAGATGTGAACATATATAAGGTTACGTATGTACCGATAGCAATAAAATCATCAACATCGTTTTGGACGCTGAAGATGGGATAATAGCGAAGATTGTGCGCCTATAAAAAATCGATTTAAGCTAACCAGTAGGCCTTATTGCCTACTGACCGTTCCAAGTCGGTAACCCTGTCTTCACCACCCTTTCTGATGTTTTTTGTCTCTTTCATTGTATTATCAAGTTATTGTTTGCTGTACAGGTCGGACCTAAGATGCCATTGCGTTCGGACGCTATGGTTTCTATAGGACCCTATATCGCATTTAAGAAAATTTCAATTAAAAATTCGGAGGTTAAATAGTAAAATATGGTGGATCCGGATAGCAATATTGCTTGGGATATATTCTCACGCACGTGTTTTGTGTACTCAATTCAACTACACGTACCTTAATGAATTACATTTCGGTGAAAATCGTATTTTAGTGGTGAATTAGTGGTAAATTAGTGGTAAATTAGTGGTAAATAAATACCAATGTTTTTGAAATCTGTTGCGAAATAGCAGTTTCAAAAGCGAAACTGGTTTTGATGGGACATATTTCAAATGCAAAATTTAGAAAAGAACTTGGTGATTATATATTTAGAATTTGTATCCAAACATGGTTTAAATATGATGGATAAATCAAAATTGAGACATAAGGCATCGTGCAAGTCTTAAAGCCGCGTCAAGTCACTTTTACCCTATTGTCAGCTCAAGTAGTACAACCATATAAATAAGCAAATCCCCGCCAGGCTATATCCTCTCACATTAGGCTCATTTAATAACTTCAATAGTATCACATGTATTACAAAATCGAATGGAGTCATGCAATCGTCAACAATAATATAACAGACGCCCGATGCATTGTAAAATGGGAATATCGGTAGATACTTCTTATTTTAGTGAACATAAAAAAAACTATTTGCCCGTTCGTTTCATAAACTCGTCGAATAGTCTTATCCTTACTCGCCAGGACTCATGAAATATAACAATCATTCGACTTACTTTGTGTACGATTCTGTATATACATCTGACAACATATATATATGTAAATAACAGCAATGGTAAAATGCATAACTCTGAAATGTTCCAGATTTTTACAGCAGTTATACAGTTCGAGAAACGTTTACTGAAAGTTGTTTATACTGTTAATTCAAAATGAGTTCTTCACGTTAAATACATTATCGTACATATTTAGACATGGTATAATAGTAGGCAGTCCAAGGGGCAAAACAAACATTTGATGGCATTTTGAGTGGAGTTGGGCATCTATACTGACTTAAGTCTTTATAGGGTACCATTCAGGATAGGGGTGGATGCCAACTTGGCTTTTGTTCTTAGGGGTGAAAAACTAGGTCAAAGTTCAATATAGTGAATAAAATGACCATTTCAACCATAATTAAAGGATATTATCAATATTTATTCAGTTATTTATGTATATAACTGTTCCAAAATATCTCGATACTGTATAAGAACTAAATTGAATTACATAATGTCAGATTTATAGTACTACTTATAGTAAATGGAGATCAAGGTAAAATAGGTGCAAAATTCTTTATTCTATAGTTGCTTACGCATACTGGACGATAACAATCGTTTTGAGGGATTAAGATAAAGATAACATTCAATATCATTCCAATTGATATGTTTAGCAGAATGGTTATAAATATGGAACTATATCTATCAAAGCTGTAGTTATGATTAATAAACAAAACAAATCAAAGCACCGCAATTACTGTACAACATAAATTACGTTATAATATGATACGTTATAATATGAAAAAGTAAAGCTAAGTATTTTCATGTCAACAATAATATGATTTCAAACTTAAACAAACCATGTTTGACGAAATCTTCATATATCGATATGCTGATAATGTATTCAAAGTACTGATTGTACTCAAAATGCCAATTCACACTTAATGACATGTTACAAACATTGTCGGATTTGTTAATTATAAGTTGCCGTGATATTAACTGAATTGCATAGCATGCGTTGCATCATGATTACATAAGCAGACACAAAATTCACAGTAAGGAGCAATAACTCCAGGGACACTTGTTCAATCAGATTATTTAACGAACTTGGCCGAGATATTTTGTCCGTAAGTATTGTGTCCAAGTTTGGTTATATTTGGATAAGAAGTACTCAAGTTTTTCAGCTGACACTAAATTTCCTTTTTGTGCATTTGGTTAACCTTTGACCTACATTATGACCTTAAATATTACCACTGTGACATCCGGCCCTATGGTGTTCGGAACACTCCAATAATTATCATGGTAATGAAACACTTCTACTAAAAAGTGCCATCAACTCGAAAAATAGGCGTTTTTATTGCTAATGGGCCACCTACTAAAATTTGGAAGATAAGATGGTGGCTTAGGGATCACCTTTTCAGTATTTATTAGATTTAATCTCATCCATTTCACATAAAACGTTTTAATAGTAATATGTCATACACAACTAGCTAGTACACTTGCTGAATATGATTAGGAAGAAACATATCTACGAATATGTGTTAGGTTTGTATTAAAGGGAATGTAACGACACAGGCAAACAAGCTCTATCATTGAGAGTTCTGGAAAACTTGGAAAAAGGTAAAAGAATTATCGAAATCGTATTATAAACAAAAAAGATATGACCATTTAAATGTTGTTCTAAAACGGATATGGGAGCCGCCATTTTAGAACTATGACATCATAGTTCCATATTACCATATATGGAATATTGATAAATATCGTTTAAAACGAAGAAAATCATTGCAAATGAATGCAAACAAATTTACTGGTCATATAAAGCATTTTTGCCATTAAGTATTATATATTGTTCAAGCAATTGCTGTCATTTTTCCCTATAAATGTGTAAATTTTCAAATTTATAAATATTCCATATATTATTTAGAACCGTGATGTCATAGTTCTCAAAATGGCCGCTTTCATATCTGTTTCAACAGAAACTTCAAACGATCATATTTTCTTTGTTTATCAACCGATTTTGATTATTCTTTCAACCTTATTCAAGTTTGACAGAACTCATAATAATAAAGGTGGATTGGCTGTGTCGCTACATTCCCTTTAATTTTGTTAACATGTTTATCATACAAAGGTTATAAAACTATTATTGTGCAAAGCACTGCATGCAATGGTTGACACACCTACGGCTCGCCACTAGCTTTCCTCCTTGATTGCTCGATGACTGGACAAATTGTTGACCCTGTGATGACGCCTACCTAAATCCTGAGAGGACGGTAGCGTGTGATGTTTGTCTCTAATCTTGCCTGATCGTACACTTAATGGGCGTTGGCCCAATGATCCAAAAGTCGTGGGTTCCATTCCCGTCATTGACATGTGCGTTGTGTCCCTGAGCAAGACACTTTATCTCATTGCTTAGTACTGGTTCTACACAGAAAGACATCGAGAGTGATTCAAATAAGTTCATACAGCTTTCGTTACAATCGATGTAAAATAAATAAGTTTAAACTTATCCTCTTGTTGCTCTGGCTTCTGCCAAAGCATTGAGTACTTGCTTCGTGGCTTTCTGTGCTTGTTTACATTCATATATACATGACCATCCATGTGTTATACTTATATTGCCTATTAATTCTGCCTAGTTTGTTACAGAACATAGCCTACACTGTCCCGTTTTATTAGGATGAAAATGGGGTCAGAGTGAGGTTTGATGCGCCATAGAACCTGGTTTAAACACCCAGAGGCCATTTTGTCACTGACCGTTCTAAGGCGGTAGCCATATTGTCAACTTTTTAATGTTTGTGATGTCTCATGACTGTGGACGTTGAATGCTTCATTTCCTGTTCGACTTTTATATCTACTTTTATTACAGCGAGAATAAAGTAATATATGTGACAATACGGGGTTTAACGTTGCGTTTAAAAATCCTTCAGTCATATCATGACGGTATCTACTTGTTACAGTGAGTTCAGTAATCAGCTTAATAGTGCTGTCAGGTTAGAATAACACGCCGTAGACACATGGCATTATTCCAGCCCTAGTCACATTATACTGATACCGGACCGAACAGTCCTAATAATAAGGTCAAGCAAGAGAACTACTAGTACCATTTTCGTAATGGCTTTGGTGTGACACGGTTGGGAATCGAATGCACAAATTATATCTTTCCCCTCCACATGCGAGGCAGATACTCGACCATTAAACCATCGCCACGTTAAAAATAGTAAACAAATCAATGAACACAATAATATATATAATCTCGAATCATCTGTAGAATACGTCCATATTACTTTATATCCTAACGAAAGCTGCCTTCCACAGAATTGTGTTGATATTGTTTAAAAAGCACCCAGAGCTTTACTCTTTGGTTTGTTTTTTTATCTTTTTTGAAACCAATTTTACTGATTGATTATTTCAAATATCGTTTACAAGTACATGTTGAACAATATGTTGTCATAATACCATGACGTCATATACCAAAATAACAACAACAGTATCTTCAAGTATTTTCTGACCGCCTATTTTGATTCAATTATCAAACGATACAAACGTGTACATACGTGGTAAAGAAATGGCATGTGTGTGTGAATACAATTCATAATACAAATACTGACGTGATTTGCATTACGTGGTACCGCCTTAATTCCATTAAGCGATGGGAAAGCTTATAATAACAGGAATTTATAACGGATATTTGGACAATAAAACATGTTTAAAAACGTGTTGTACTGGTAAAATGCGATAACTTGTTTAAAAATACCTATTAAATGTTTTAATTTTACAATATGCAAACCTTTTAAGCCGAAATTAAGGTTTTATTTCATACCCCAGCCAACCCCATTTTTGGCTCTTGGAGAAGGGGTTGGATGGGGTATGAAAGTTAATACTCGCATGGTGAACAGAAATATTTCGAGTTGTAGACACATTACCGGGAAGAATGGAGCATACATATATATTATTAGTTATTGGGTTTGTTCCTGACCCCCTACAGAAATATGTGGGGTCAGTAAGATGTATAGGGGCGAGGCGATAGCCGAGTCCCTTTATATATCTGACTGACCCCACATACTTCTGTAGAGGGTCAGTAACAAATCCAATAAATCATTTATTGCATCGAGAACCTTTTAAAAGGCAAACACCGATATATAACCCATTTTAATGACGTCACGACCGGTACAGTTTTTAAAAAAACTTTATTAATTTACTTATTATGTTTGTTACTAACGCCTTCAAGAACTATTTGCAAATGAGTTAAACTTTGAAACGGAATTGTAGTTCATATTGTTTTAGTGACCCTCTATGCAATCTACTGACCCACTATAGAAAAATACGGGGTCATCACGTGACCGCACTTAACCAATGAGATGCCTAGAATTTTGTGCGAGGTGAAATAAAATTATATATTGAACTAAACGTTAGACATTGAACAGTAAAGGTACATACATATTACAGTCATATGCAAGACCAGTGGGGATGTATTGTTCAGTCATACTTCATCGCCGTTAATAACATACCTATACATGGGCACTTATTGCCAAATATAATAACCATATGCATGCATTCTATGCAAGCACTCTCATATTGGAATGGTATGATTGTCATATGATTTTTAAATTGAAGGAATTACGTATAGTTCTCATATAAAACGTTTCATAATAGGAGTTTCATATAATGTTCATAGGAAAATAAATTCATAAAATCATAACAGCTTATAATTTTAATGGAAAAACTATTTGTTAACTTTCTTATATAATAGCTTTTATATATATTTTATTAAAAAGAACATAATTTACGGTGAATTATCGTGTAATATATCACGGTTTGGAGTTCAGTTGTAAACAATAATTTCAAGAGCCCGAAGGTAAACAATAATTTCACGAGCCCGAAGTGCGAGTGAATTTTTTGTTTACAATTGAACGACAAACCGTGATATATTACAAGATAATTCACCGTACACGATGCTCTATTTCTATTTTAATACCCCAAAAATGTGAAAATAACGCACACTTCTAAAATCTTCACATTGCTTTGCGTTCTTTCCTAACGTTGCAAACGTTACAGTGATCTCATTCGCATTACCTTGCTTATTCTCCTAACGTTGCAAACGTTACATTGATATATCGTTGAATATAACGAGATATTTTAAACTAGGATATATAGCGCGAGTGTATTAGAATAATATATATATTTTCTGGCTTCAAGGTTGATTATTGTAGTGTGATGATATATTAGTTCTAATATTGCATATTAATTATGTATGTCTATAAAACAAATCTTTTCCTCTCACACAATTTAAATGCTGTAAAAAAAGGTATATATGCTCATTTCGTGGCTTTATTTCCATGACAGTTCGGGAACACGTTGTTTAGAATATATCATTTATTTATTTGAATATGTTGCGTACATGTTGGTTTTAATTCTGGCAACGTTTGTCATAAGCTGGATTTACTTTATATGTAAACATGCTGATAATCATCTTACATGAAATGTATTTTTATTTACAGGTAATAAAACATTTAATCATCATCCAGGCAACATTGTGCATATATATGAATACAAACGTAAATAAGAGACACGTAGCAGAACATGTGTTATTCAATCTGTTCATGAGAGTTAATAACTTCCATTTATATTTACAGGTTGTGAAAATGTTGGTAATCATCATGGCGACATTTAGCCTATGTTGGCTACCTCTTCAAGTTTCCATTCTCTACACAGAGTTAAGATCAGATAAAACTGTAAGGGTATGTATATTTTCATTCTCTACAGATAGTTATGTTTTCCATTCTTACATTCTAAGATAGGACAAACAAGCAGTTAATGTATGTATTCCAGATCCACTTCCATACTCTACACAAATCTGAACCAATCAAATAATGATATGTTTTCATGTCCTTTTTCATTATCTACATAAAAAAATGAGTATGATAATGGACCTTTGGAAACGGCCGAGCACGTCTCATACGAAATATTGCAGTCTCGGTTTGATTTAGAAAGTCAAAAGAAACAATGAGGAAGGCATTAGAACACTTCCAAATGGTTTATATATGCATCAGCCTTATTTGTATTGGTGAAAGCGTGTTTTATTATATTTTTTCGTCAGTCATTCTGATAAATATTATCTCTTTGTAGAGTAAGTTCTATCAGTTTAAAGCTGGTCGATTGTTTTAAATGTTTTGTGTAGGATGTTGTTTGGATAACAAAAAACTCAAGCTTTTCCAACCCGGACTACTTTACGTTTGAGTCCTGAACTTAAAAGGTTGACAAAGTGAGAACCCACCATTACACAACACCTACTTCGATGCTGAGCAATTGTTTAGTGTATCAATAACCTTTTTTGAATAAAAAGATAAAGCCGAGTGTCGGCATTTGTATATAGGAAATGTGCACTGACTCTCTTGTACTATTGGCATTTTAAATATTGAGTTCTGCTCAACCCGGGTCTAGATAACATGAACGGTAGCAAACACTTTTCACTACCGTTCATGAACAGTCTCAATCAAACCGAGACTGCAATATGTTTTGTATTTGTTGTGTTCGACGATTTCCAAATTTCTTTCATACTTTTTCTTTTATAATAACAATCCTGTTTTATTATTTCAGCTGCCAGACTGGTACAGCAGTCTAGAGTTCTTCTCCTACACTCTGGCCTATTCAAACAGTGCATTAAACCCTATAATATATGCGGGTTTTAACGAAAACTTTCGGAAAGGTATGTTTTACATTAGCAACCGTTTACTCATTGCCATAATTCAAACATTGCTTAATAAGAAGATACAAAAGATACGAAAACGTTGAATTCATACTCTAGTTATGGCATTATAAAAATACTGTCTGAATAAGAATTATCGTATATTTATTAATGAGTTCGCAAAAGTATATTGATATAGTAATTAAACAGATACTGGTAAATTTGTATTGTAATAAATGTCTTTAAAATTGGCTTTTTACATTTTCGTTTTGCGACCTGACACTATGAATTGAACAATGCCCTCCAAAAAAAAGTAGTTGCGCAAAACATGTTAAGGTCTACTTTTATATTGTGCATTCAGCTAATCGTGCAATATTCTACGATATATTACTCTGGCAAGGTCCTTATTGCACCATGGTAAAGAAAAGTACCTAGTGTCAATACACAATTGACAAAAAAATTCTCCCTGTTTAATATGTTTTTCAAGTTTCCGTGAAATAAATTGAAGAAATATGTGAATAGTTTGACTCAACTACATGTTTTTAACACTCAACGGATTGTCAAAATTGTTCAAAACGATTGCTTGACGTTAGTTTCATCGTCATACCAATTTGAGCCAAATAATCATCCGCACAAAACAGAAATGAGCGGCAATGTTATAGAAATACCACATTCACTATGAAAACTAATAATAATCAAACAAGTTATATATACTTAAAACCAATATATGTGTATAAATATACAATATGACGGTGGCGAAACGAAATATACTTGTAACTCGGTGATTTGCCGTAGGACTAATCGCGAAATCATCGTCGTCTATCCAAAACAATATTCATAATCAATGTTTAAAAACACATCGTAATCAACAGTTGAATCATTCCTATAATATATTTTGTTTTCACAAAATGAAACAAATATAGCTATACCACGTTGTTGTTTTAAATGACGATGCATGCATGTAAAACACTAGTTGTACTTAATGTTTACTTTGTCACAGGATTTCGTTCGTTGTTTGGTTGCTATGAAAGGAAGCTTTACGCCGCCATATCCAGAGTAGATTCCATGTACAACAGTTCCACGACAATGACGAAATTGTGAAATGGTATTCGGTTCTACAGTGCACAACAGTTTCACACCAATGACAAAATTGTGAAATGGTATTTGGTTCTACAGTGTACAACGGTTCAACAACAATGATACAATTGTAAAATGTCCCTGACCACAGTGCACACCAGCAACTCCTAATCTACTAAAGTGTACATACTGTATGTTTATTGCTGAAAAAGGTTGTTTCGATTTAATTATTAACTGTTCTATTCAGAATACTTTTAAATTATGTCTTGGCATTCGCATCAGAGAACGTTAAAATGAGTTAAAATAAGCCAAAATCAAACATTAACTTTATGAAAAGGAACTAGTGGATTGTGTTGAGCTCAATATTGATGCTTATTTAAAGTCACTATTCCGTCATCGACAGGCATATTTTACAACTTTAACAATTATTTACCCTGGTTCTAAACCCACTGATGTCGAGGTATACATAAAACTTGCATGTCTTGAGAATCCAAACTCTATAGGCATAATATAAATGACCAGACCGCAAAACTGGAGCGTTACCAAACACGGATGTTTTAAAGAACCCGTGAATAAACCTATACCTTTAGTCGGCACATATACAAAATTATATGACCTGAACACCTGGGTGGAGATTTGATTAACGGTTTCGTATTGTAATTTTGCCGGTATTTGGCGGGTTAGTTTCTTTAAAAACAATGTATACAATGACACTGTATTAATTTTACGATATTTTCCAATACAATTTTTTTTTACTATTTTCGATAGAACGAATTGGATAGTATTCAATTGGTAGTTTAGCTAAGGTTGAATATGGCTTAGCCAGTGCTACGGGTGTGGATAATGACGCATGAACACTTAAACTACCCGTTACAGATTCAGTTAAAATGAGTGTATTCGTTTATCTGGTTTGTTGGACTAAGCACTTTCGGTTGTCTTTAATTGCGAAGGGTTTTGTTGAATAAGAGGACCACGTCACTGGTGCCTGTCACCATGTTACAGTTTATACTATTTTTCTTAGATTGTGTAATATAGTTTTTTGAAAGGTTGTAATTTTATTTATCATTATTTACTTTTTAACACGGACAGTGACATATTGTAAACATTCTTGCGGCAGTACTCCGTGTCAGCCCTATTATGTCTGTGGTGTCCCATATGTTGCTTCCTTTTTCCTTGTAATCATTTTGTTTTTAATGCTTGTTGCTGGTGAACTGCGCTCTGTGAATGCTTCTTTTCCTCTTGGTCTTGTATATCTAGTTGTATGTTTTTTTAACAGATACAAAAGTCGATATATTAGCAGAGCTGCAGTCTGCTTCCCGAACTTGGTAAGAAATGTAACAGAAAAGAATGAGTTTTGGTTGCGAGCATGTCATGTAAATATGTGTGTATAGTTTGGTTTTGGAGTAGTAATGCAGTGTTTCATTTCTTCATCAATTCCTTCAGAATCAACCATAGCGCACTCTAGACATTAAAGTTGTTTTCGGAGGTATCCTGCATCTTTCCCCTAAAGCCCTATCACAACCCCTTCCACGACACAACTAGCATTCAGAAGGTTTGCCTCTGTTTTTTCTCATTGGTTACGGCCCTAAAACATCGAAACAAAAACTCCATTCTTTCCATGTACACATAGATATTTTCACTTATCCGATTTGATAACCCAATCATCTTCATTTAATTATGGAGCATGTATCAAACAAAGAAATGAAAAATAACAGTCTATAGAAAACACAGCACCCAAATGCAATGGCAACCGTATGTCCGCACCGTACCACTAACTAAATCAGAAAATTAAATAGTCAATGAACAGGACAATACACAACATAAAGAGTGGTAAAGACATGGTTACCTACTTGGAATGGTCAGTACTGGTTAGCTTATTTCGATTGTATTTGTAAACAATATCGCTATCTTCTTGCCTCATATTGCCAAGGCAGTGTAAATAAAAGTACATCCCATCATAAGGAAATCTCTGATAATAAAGTCAGCATCCACAGACATTAGCAAACAATACTCTTCAACGTTATTGTAAAGATATCAAAAGACAATTATTAGAAACATCTCGTATGATGCCATGGACTGTGTCACTATCATCTACTTTATTGAGGACAGTGAACAGACATATTGATCAACTGGGATACTTCTCTACTATTAATTGTATTTTCATATGCATAAAACCGACTACAATATCAGTATGTGTTAACCTAAGTATGTGAATGTATTTCAAGTTATTGCATAGGCATTTACAGCCTCCGTTTACTTTCGAGGTATCAGGAAACGTCAATATTCGCCCATATTGATATATCATATTGACGCGTTGTAAAATCATTCTATTGGAACTACCATTGTGTTTACTCGATAGGGTTGGTGTAATTCGCAATGCATGTCACAGGACGATTGTCGTGTGATGTAACGATTACAGTGTTTTAGTTTCATTGAGAAAAATTCCTACGATGTTACGACAGTATGTTCAAATAAATGTCTTTGATGAAAGTTAAATGTTAAAACCTATTTTTATTTTTCTAATTATTCATTTTGATATTAAAAATGCGTATGCAATAAAAAGGTTATTAGATTTGTATTGGGATATTGCGCTCCTAAAGTCATACAATATTATTACGCGGAAGAACTCGTATATATATCCCAATACTAATCTAATACCATATACATATAAACCATTCTGCCAAAACACTTGTTTGATAAAGAAATTGTTTTCTTCTGGTTAAAACGTACTTTATTTTCCATTTGGTATCGAACTTTTCTTACTTTGCATTTATGTAATATTTTGCGAATAATTATAATACTATTAGTAAAAATTTCCCTCAATGAAAGTTTGGTAAACGCACATTAGTTATTCTATCATATACAAATGAATGTCTTCTGATATGAAATATAGCTATACTTTATGTGCAAATGAAATAGTAATAATAATAATAATAATAATATTAATCATTATCATCATCATCGTCATCATCATCATCATCATCATCATCATCATCAACAACAACAACAACAACAACGACGCTACCTAAACAAAGAACAGGCCTGAACAAATATATTTCAATCAATAAATATTATATAGATCAACATATCACAAAATGAAGAAGCAAGCTCACATAAATTAGATGGTGAATCAGTTATACGACATGAATTGAGAAAAGTCCTTTATATTAAAAAAAGAAATGTAAACGGCGATATCGCAGTTACAACTTTGTCCGTCACAGTACCAGTTGCACCCTTGTCATAAGTTAGTATATTAACGTACAGTATTAAATGTAATATAATATGTCTGAAAGAAATACAATCTTGAAACACATCTTCAAAAACAAAAACAAAAGCAACAACAACGTCGTGTCGTTATTTCTTTTATTTTTAAAATATCTTCTATAGGCCTACCTGTCCCAAACAATATACAACTAAAGCTGTACATAATATTCGGGATGACTTTAACAGACTGATTTACTAAAAGTATTTACAAACAAAACACTTTCTTTCAATAGAGTAAACTATATTGCTGCAGATTTATGCATTGAAAAAAGCAATGTTGACTATTGTATTATCTCTCAAACGTTCACTGTATGTGTCCACTTTGGTTCTTTGACATAAGTTACTGGTACAAATAATCAGAGTTCATTAAACCTTCACCAGCGGCTTTCTTTTACAGATATATCATAACAAAAAAAATGGTTATAATCTGGTATTATCCAGTCGTCTTATCTAAATATCATATCATCAGTATGACCATCGATTACCATCACTATATTTGAAAGAATGTCCCTCTTGTTCTTTCTTTGAGACAATTCAATAAATTGAGACAAATCTAAACAAACTGTGTGTTGTCATTTTTATCCATTACATTTCGTACTAATTTAATAAAATGTTTATTAGACCTCAGTCTAACACCGCAATCCATAGGCAGAAATATTATTTTTGAATGAAATAAAATTAAGTGCTCGGAACGAAATCTGTCAGCCAGGCATTTTGTCTCTGTACATTGTCCAGATAAAACAACCGAATACAGTTTTGGTTGCAACATCTTATGCACGAAATACCACGCTTTTAAACTATTTATTACAACGGCTGGAATTCCTTCACTTGAGATTGGAATGTGTTGTGTGTCGGCCTGAATATCAAGTGTTTTTTCTGTATGGCATACCTCGTACAGTTGACGAGAAACAATAAATAATATAACGTGGTAGACACTCGCAAATTTTTCCCATTCATCAAACCAGTTTATGATTAAACCTTCGCATGTGTTTTCGTCAACTGTTGTCGCTCTATGCCTTCCTTTTCAAGCTCATGTCTGAGAGGGTATACATTTAACGCATGATTCTCATTGTCACGGGTGAAGATAATAGCGACTTCAGTTTCAATCAGAGGCTTGCATATATCTATAAAAGTGGAACAATGTAAAATAGTACAGTTGACTTTACATCTTTTAAAGGCATAGTCCAAAGTTGTATAAGTTATTCTACATAAATTGACTGAAACAGATCAACAAAAGAACTATAAATGATTTTTAAAACAAGGTTTTAAAACCCAATGTGCTCTTTAGTTGTTTTAAAGTAGCTATCCTTCCAACAACAGTCACATTTTACAACATACCAACATTGTTTCTAAGTCTACTGACGACGAGGTATATATACAACCTACATATTTTGCGTATTCAAACTCTATAGACACAATATAAACGGCTCTAACCAGCCAGGCCAAACCCGCAAACTGGAGCGTCGAATTAAGAGTTGCCAACTCATAATTCAATTTACGCATATTCAAATACAGGTAATTTAAGAAACCGTGAATAAAATTTTACTTATAATCGGCACATATGCATTATTCTATGACCTGAACATATGGAAGAAGTTTTTATACACCGTTTTGTAGTGCAATTTGTGGGTTAGTTTCTTTAACAGACATTGAAATAAATATACCAGGGTTGTTCGGAGAGTTGTTTTAATTGATTGTGAAATTTATATACGAGGATAGTTCGACAAAAATTTAAACTGACATTGAAATGAATATATACGACAGTAGTACAGAAAATGTGTTACATGTGACAGACATTGAATGGATACACGAGAGTTGTTCGGAAAGTTTGAGGACATATTTGCATTTGATAGCACTTAAATGGTCTAAATTTGAAAACTAAGGAAGCGACCTCTCATACAACACTGTTCTAGTAACTTTTAGTGCGGTCATATACTAAATTATATACAGGCGAACTAAGCAGATTTATAGCAAAACTTGGTTATAACCGTCGACAAATGTTAAGATTAAAGTGTGTTGTTATAACGACGAAAGCTCTCTTTATCTATAGAATCACACTTCGTAATGCTGTTTGTCTCTTATCCGCTTATCATGCACAAGGCAATGTGTTCTTTGACTACAGCAATATCTAACATAATAGCTGTAGACTGTTGTTGGTCGCTATCAAAGGCGTCACGCATTTAGAACGTTAACTGAGTTATCGATCAGTAACTGAATACTTAATATAAATCGTGTGTGTGTGTGTGTGTGTGTGTGTGAGTGTGTGTGTGTGATATGCACAAGGGTACTCGACACTGTAGAATCCTTCCATTATATGTGTCGCATCGATTTTGTTTCCCTATGTGTCCACCCCCACCCCATTAACTGCCCCCTCCCCCCACCCCAATCCCAATTGAAACAACGGATATCTAAACTAATTTCTCATCTAATGCCTTTTTGTTTTTGTTGATGTAGCTCATTTCATATTAAGTAATACACGCCGGCTGTTAGATATCTGCATGCAACGATATACGATATTGTAAATTGTAGTATATGCAGAGGTTATGTAAATAACATTAACAACATAAGTTGTGCATTTATGTATTAGGTCGGCTGATATAGGAAGGAAGGAAATTCAAATGGCTGTCCTTCTGTCAATGCTACATTTCCTGTTGACTTTTAAACCTACTTTTATAAACTAGTTGTTACGTATATTGAATCAAATGTTCACAATTTATATAAACATTTAAAAACAGTTAGCAGTCGATGTCATATAATTTTGGAATATGTGACACACAAATAAAGAACGATAAAATGATAAAAGATACAGATGACGTGTAAGAAGTGTAGCAATCACAGAACAAAATCAACCGAAAACACGCATTCACAACAAAAATAGCATGGATAAATAATGATTTAGAGCCAATGTAAGCGACACCACAAAGATATAAGGGTTGTCAAAAGGAGTATTGCCTTTGGACGGTCAGTGACAAAATGGTCGTTGAAGGGTTTAATACAGGTTATATGGTTTCGCTTAAAATCAGAAACAGGAACTGTTGCATTAACAGAACACAGTCAACCGAAAACACTCATGTAAAACAAACAACAGGTATAAAAAAAAGCAAAGTACGCGGCAACACTAACATAAAACGGATGGCAGTAGGAATCCCGCCTTGAGACATAACACTGTTGGCAGTAGGAATACCGCCTTGAGACATAAAACGGTTGGAAGTAGCAATACCGCATTGAGACATAAAACGGTTGGCAGTAGGAATACCGCCTTGAGACATAAAACGGTTGGCAGTAGGAATACCGCATTGAGACATAAAACGGTTGGCAGTAGGAATACCGCATTCAGAAATAAAACGGTTGGCAGTAGGAATACCGCCTTGAGACATAAAACGGTTGGCAGTAGGAATACCGCCTTCAGACATAAAACGGTTGGCAGTAGGAATACCGTAAAACAGTTGTCAGTAGGAGTACCGCCTTCAGACAAACGGTTGGCAGTAGGAGTACCGCCTTGAGACATAAAACGGTTGGCAGTAGGAGTACCGCCTTCAGACATAAAACGGTTGGCAGTAGGAATACCGTAAAACAGTTGTCAGTAGGAGTACCGCCTTCAGACAAACGGTTGGCAGTAGGAGTACCGCCTTGAGACATAAAACGGTTGGCAGTAGGAATACCGCCTTGATACATAAAACGGTTGGCAGTAGGAATACCGCATTGTGACATAAAACGGTTGGCAGTAGGAATACCGCCTTGAGACATAAAACGGTTGGCAGTAGGAATACCGCCTTGAGACGTAAAACGGTTGGCAGTAGGAGTACCGCCTTGTGACATAAAACGGTTGGCAGTAGGAATACCGCCTTGAGACATAACACGGTTGGCAGTAGGAGTACCGCTTGCGACATAACACGGTTGGCAGTAGGAATACCGCCTTGAGACATAAAACGGTTGGCAGTAGGAATACCGCCTTGAGACGTTCAGTGGCACAAAAGGCCGCTGGGAATTTTTAAATTTGTTTCTATGGTTCACAAAGCCTCTTGCCTCAAGTCAGAGCATCATCGTTATGGTGTACGTTTTGTATATACTATTTTGTCTATGGTTTTGTGATGTAGATTTGATGTCAAAATGTGGAAATCATAGAATAATACTCGTAGTGACGTAGGAGTATCAGTGTCGTAGAAGTAGAAGACTGAGAAGCAATAATCTGGAAAAGGGTTTATGTTTTGGTAAGATTCAATATGCACGAGTACAAAGTGGATCACCACGTAATGCACGCGTACAAAGAGGATTAGTATGAGGATTAAACTATAACATATATCTGATGAAATAAACAGAACTCATAATATATGGTATAACCTTAACGATGCATTTATGTTAAATGAGGAGGTTTCTATCTAAAAAGCATATTTTTCTGTATACGTTCCGGTAGTATAATATTGGACAAGAGAGATGAATTTAACTTTGACTTCGTTAATCTATAACGCCAATTTGATGGCGATGTTCCACGAGCAACACATTATATAACATATACATGTATAGGTTTCTCAACCTTTTCGCTTTTCTACAGATTGTTGCCGAGTTGAGGACTTTAACATTCGTAACTTTTGTAGAACCATACATTTCGAAAAAAACATTTACAAAATTGTATCATCGTAACCCGGATCTTCTTTTAAAATAAAAACTACTCTTCGACAATGATTATCATAACCTGAGTTATATGGTCACTTGATTTACCGGCAGACACATACTACACAATATCCTTAGTTATGTTCACTTTTGTACAATCTTTGATGAACTTATTTTAAAAAGTTATCAAAAAAGGTTATGAATGTCATATTGCAACGTTTTGTATGTTTAGAGGTAGACCTATTTACAGTTCTCCACTATACTATCCTCTTTAATTGTGTGATGACCCGACATATTGCAGAGCTGACAGAAGTTTATAACGTTTCACCTCTAGTCGGAATAACCACAACTTTGACTGACGATAATTTAGTTAATGACACGAAGTCTTTAGGTGTTGATTGATGCTTGATAAAACATAACCACTCAAAATCCATGTAAATGTCAACAAAAAACTATCAAATTGAAAAATTGATTTTTGACAAAACAGACATATTTGACCAGAGTTTTTGGTTTACCAGTATGCCGTTACTGGATGTTAAATATACAATTAACACCAAATGTTGTCTGGATATCTTACCATGTTCAAGTACTTCAGAGAAGAAAGAAGCATATTTGAAATGAAATGTTTAAAATGAACCTATGGTATTACGACTCTATCATCCTGTAACGCTTCGAGTGTAAGATGGGTGACTCAATTACAGTTTGCCAATATGCGTTTCTCTTGATTGTGCTATGACACGACACACTGTGGACCTTACGAATGATGTCAACGTAAATCATGAAAAAGACGGTAACTTTTAATGTTGGTGATTGATATTGTCTTTATTTATAACGTTGTATTCTCTTCTTGCTGTGGTTTTTCTCATGTCATAGAGTACTTACTTGAGAGGCTATCTAGGTCTTTGCTTTTTATTGTCATGTATACATACTCATTTTTTTTTACTTATATTGCATATTTTTGTAGCCTAGTGTGTTAGAAGATATGGCTGGCGGGGATTTACTTATTTACACTGTCCCGTTTAAATGGTTTCACCGTTGTTTTAGAGTGAGGTTTGGTTCACCCTGGAACCCTGCTACTTTAATGCCATTAAACGCTCCAATGCGATCCATTTCATGTGTGAGGTGTAGCACATATTTGAATATAAATCTCATTGTAATTGGTTTGCTTTTGAGGCAGTTTTAGATTGATTGTGTTCCGTGAATGCTATATTTCTTGTTCTACTTAGGTAATTACCTTTCACAATTACACACTTTTAATAGATACCTGTGTGTGTAAGATGTTAGCATTTACAGTATTTAGATATTTTATTACGGTCACCTGTTTATTGGCAATGTCAACAGTGGAAGAAACTACATTAGCTAAAGGAAACTCCGTTTAAAATCCCCTCTGCATGTATTTGTGAAGCAAAATATTCAATTCAGTACTAAATCAAGTCTCCAGCATAATTAATATTAATGACGAACATTTTGCTCATGTATTGTTTAGTGTTTTAGTCAACAATGAAAAATTGCCCAGCGATTTAATAACACAATTTAAAAAGAGTGCCCAGCAGGAAATAATGAGTACATCAGCATTCCATTTTTTTGAACGTCAAACATTGACAGTACACGTGCACATAACTATTGACCCAAAGTGATTTGAAATAAAAACATTATGTTTGATAGAATTTGAAACAGTTCTTCATAGCTTTGTTGTTCCATATTTCCCATATTTTCCGATTAAATATTAATTATGATTTAGCAATCAATATGAAAAAGAAAATTGTTTTGCACATAAACAATTTAGAGAAACGCCCCACAAAATTATTTAGTGTAAATGTTATGATAAATACTAACATTTAGGTTGTCCCTGTGAAGGAATTGTTTTCAGGGAATCTTATTGAAGCTTATAAGCCTACGTTTTATTGCAACAATAAATCAATAAACACTGAAAATGTATGCTCAGCCTACATAAATACTTCAGAACAAGATGTCAAGTTAGTACTTTCTGCTTTATGGCATGGTTTAGGTATTATGTGACGTATTGTATAAACATTGTCTGTAGAAGCTTCACCCTTCATCGCATTTCCGTTTGAGGATGCTGTCCCCACATACCCTTATATATGATGTGTTAACGGAACTTAAAATCCCATTTAATGTAATATGAAGTGTGTTAAACGCGTTTATGTTTTGTGGGGAATTTAGGGTAAACTAAAAAAAAATGCTTATTGACTCCCTCTCTAGTAATAAATATATTACTTATAACTTACAGTGTATACATCTAAATAAAGTACATTTGCTAATCTTTTAAGTTAGATGTGTTAAGTATTAAAGGTGAAATATGGCGTGTCTTTTGAGTATATATTCGGAAATATATATATATAATATACAATCTGTTCAAATCTTACACTTATTGGTTGTCCCGTTTCCTCACAGTAGCCAATTTTATCTCATAGCGCACACGCTTCGAGTTTCGCCCTCGTAAGTGTCACGTGATCCTGTGACGTCATTGGTACCAAACGATTAGCCGTGTCGCATTGAGTTGTATAGTATTGTCTATGTAGGATTACATTTTATGGTACTTGTTAAAAATGCCGTGTGCTGTTGCTGGGTGAAAACGTTTGCATAAAGAAGGACACGATAATAACCTAAGTTTCGTTCGTTTCCCTAATCGAGATAATGATATATTAAGATCTGAAGTGTGGTTAGACCGTTACCGAAGAAAATCGCCCCACTCGTCGAGAAAGTGGGAACCTACGAAAGACGCGCGAGTTTTTAGCAAACATTTTGAGTTGACTTCGTGGGAAGTCCATCCTTTGGTTTCATTATCTTTGAATTTGGAGAACAAAAGGCCATGCATATTAAAAGCAACAGCGGTACCAACGATATTTGACTATAAAAATGAGAAGTGCATTACCCGCCGTCTCCAAGCAAGTTGTATTCGCCTATTCGACCGGCGTTGAGGAGGAAATTCATACATGAAGTAAGATTGAAATTTATGTGCAATTATCTTAGTACCTCATCGGGTATACGTATGATAATTTGAAGAAAGGTGTATAGTCTTAGATCTTTATATACACCGTGAATGTTTAGCTGTTGAATTAGAAGCATGCGTCTTTACGTGAATCAATGAAGAGTTGACGGCGCCAATAATATGTAGCCGTCATTTTTTAAAATATTGCTAAGAACGTTCAGCATATAAATTTAAATGAATCCGGTGAAATAAACACTGTTTCTTTGTTCCCAAATTTTAATTTTAATAATTTTAAATTATAAACCCCTTCTGCCAATAGTGTTATAAATATATATAATCAACATATATAAGTCTATGGATTTGAAAAAAAAAAAAAATGTTTCATGGATATCTATTACAAGGCCGAACTTTAATAATATTACTAGCTTTTATATTAATTCAGTAATGTTTTATGGCAAAACAACAACAATAACGCCTCTTAGCTCGTGCAATAAGTAAAACAAGTGTAATAGAATAATATACTTTATATTATGGTAATTTGATATATTTGGTCTGTTTTCGATCTGTATATCAGGAGTAAGTATACATGAGTAAGTATACTTACTAACTGTCTATATCGTGCTCATAATACATTTGGCTATATTATTTAAATCATAGTATTTTTCTGTCTTTGTGCGCGACAATTAGAGCTCGCATATCGTGTGATATATCCGTCTTGTGCAATACGCGTCTGCCCTCGGCGGTATTACACTGCTCAAGTAATTGCAATAAACAGGAAATATATCATAAAACTAGGTTTCCCTAAACTGTGCGTGCTTTTGTGATATACCGACGTATGTACCCTAATTAGGCTGTACTTCAATAGTGCACCGCAGTATACTTCAATAGTGCACCGCAGTATTTGATTAGTCTGTATCGATATTTGGGGTCAGTGGAGACTAGAGAGCGTGTCATATTACAAACACCGCTCCTAGAGTGTTTGGTGTTAATGGCGACTTATGGCAAATATATAATACTATAGAAATTATATGCTGTTTCATTTATTATTGTTTTCATTAATTTTTTATCAATTATGGATAATATCTAATAAATATATTTGTTCCATGTCTACTTATCGGCAAAAAAAATCTGACGCTCGTATTTAGACCAGGTCCATTCATTCGGAATATACTACATTTCGCGGTTATTGTGTATGTACCAAGATATTGCAGTGTTGCGGGTGACTTACTGTCAGATTTCGATGAAAACAATGTTTACGTTGTTTTTTGATTGTTGTTGCTGTCAGTGTATAAAGACACTATTTTGTTAGATTACTGAATAGTGTAATGAACCGCTGAACGTAACGAATGACATGACACGATAGTCTTTACAAGCTCTCCATTTGCACCGCGTTCGACTTCATCATCAGTTGATGAATCCGATGTATTTACGTCCTCAGACACGTATTCTGGCTCAAAATCGTAAGGTTGCACATTGTGTAACCGTCTTATCACGGGCATTTCCTCTGACTCGGTATCATGATCGCTTAATTCTCGCATTATCGCACAAGGTATACTGTTTTGCGTTCAGTCCCAATGTAAACAAAAAATAGTTTGTTCCCAATGACGTCACTTCCGGTAATTCGCGCAAGAGTTTTTCCCCTTAGATTTTTTTCGATATTTTAGCAATGCCTGTTCGCCTGTTCGATTTTTATCTTTAAAAACATATTTTTACTGAACATACATCAATGGCATAGTAATAATCGTATTTATAATGATATTTAATACTTAAAAACATATCAAAAGAGGATTTGTTGATTTAGGACCAATTTCTGCTTTAAGTATCATAGTGTAGAATACTAAAACATATAAAAGGAAACAAATAAAAAAAATGTTGATTGCACAATTCTCTTTGCCTCATCCGGCGGATGGGGACGTAACCCATGGCGATGCCGTGTTTCGGAATAGGTCATCATAGCACCTTAAAGCACCATACTGTATATATTCGTTAGTAAGAGTAGCCCAGATTGCCGGATTCCTGTGTAACCTTCTTCTCCCTCTGGGAAAGGTCTAAAAACCTGTACCGTGTTGTCGGGATGGTTAAAAGCATTCAAATTGATTGTACAGAAAGTAAAAGAAAAACACACAACGAGCAAGAGAAAATATTAATATAACAACTGGTTTGAATTGAAGAATTGCACGAGCCTTATTCCTTTTATGTCCCGGAAATAAAAGCAAACGGCTTGCATCCAATACGTTTGAAAAGCGTATGAATCGAGCATGTATTGCAAATGGCATGCATAGGAAAGCGTATGAACCCTGAGTGAATATATTGAATGAGACTGCGCATGAACGGAAGTGAAACATGCTTGCCTACCGTGCATGCCCTATAGCTCTGGGTTGAACAAAACTCAATATTTAAAGTGTCAATAGTCATGATAGTATGACATTTGGAGCCATCCTGAAGATGGTATGCATATGACTGTGACCATGGAACCTTCAATGTGGTAGATTTATACCATTCCATGGCCACCGGCGTATGGTCTCAGAGAAAACAATGGGCAACGCAATGGAATTCAGTTGGGAGCAGAAGTTATGAAGCCCGCGTATCACAAGTAAAAGTATAAGACTAAATTAAAACACACTCAATATATCCTAGGGATCATTAAACCATACTCAGGGCCTTTAAATGCTGGAGTAGTGCATACACCTATTCGAAATTCAAGTAAGAACACATAGTAATTGAGACTATACTACCGATATATATTATAAATATCGGGCTCAACAATCTCCAAATATAGGAATGAATAAACGTCAACAGAAGGAAATGGCTTTGTTTATTAGATAAAGTACGCTATGCTATTCTTTTGAACGCGGTTTATTCGATATTTAAAATCTAGAAATATAGGATATGCGTTTGCAGTATATTGTGTCATGCAAGATGTTACGACATTAACATGAACGATGAGAGGCGACTGGGAATTTTTCTTTAAATGCATTTATTGAATTAAACCGCGTTCAGAAATGTAAATATTCGTTTCATAACCTTGAAGGTAACTGAATGCAGTTGAAAACAGTAGAGCTAGAAACACGGATTGCACTTGGGAAAGCCTGAACGGTTTGGACGTGCACATGATCATTTGGCAGTTTAAAGAAAGTGTGTCGAAGCAGATGCAGGGTTACGTACAATACAAGAGAAAATAAATATCGATTACACGTAACGGATTAACTCTGTAGGCCGCGTATTAAATACGTCGGAATTTTAAATACAAGTACACCTTTCATGTCTACGTCTTTTCCAACCTGCAACTTTTAACATAAATTTTAACTTTAAATTTTTGGTTATTGTGCTTTATGAAGAACCCTGCATTTGTGTAATAGGTATATACATGTACATAGCTTGTCAGAAGAACAACTAGATACAATACAATCACATTAACACACACACAAATAAGTACTTATGTTGGCGATTGATAAAAGAGATCATCTGCTCCAATTGGGTGGGGAAAATAGGCATATTTGATATATATCGCGTATATGCTCTCCAGGGGTAATACAAGATCAATCAGTTATTAATTTATTTTAAATTATATTAAATAGTTTAATGTTTAATACGAACAAAGATATTGCGTGCGAACATATCGCTTTTCGTATGCGCACATACATAATTAAAAAAGGTTAGGTCATAGTTCATTTCATTTGCACCTCTACTGAATTCGTACTCCATTTCACGACTGAAAGTGACTCATAAGTACTTAGTACTGCTAGATTATGTTGTTGAAATGATCAAACCGAGAACAACTATAGACCATTAATACATTTTAGCAATAAAGACGGCGGATTTGTAACCGGAGGCCCCGGGTTCAATCCTCCGTGGTGCCACTGAGCTCCGTCGGTGTGTTTTGGGCAAGACACGTTACCTTAGCCTCGTCCGTCGGATGGGGACGTAAACCGGGCGGTCCCGTGTATCGGTATATCCTCCGAGCACGTTAAAGGACCATAGGAATCTATTCGATAATAAGAGTAGGGCAGGTTCCCGGATTCCTATGTATCCTTCCCCTCTCTCTGGGGCGGCTCTAAATAACCTATACGGTGTTGATGAGCCGTTAAACAATATTCAATTCAATGTACATCTAGGCCTCTTTTCGCATCTGTTCGCCTCTTTCCGCATCTGTTCGTATGTTAAGGCTCTTTTCGCACTTTAGACCCACCATCAGTGTCATCAATCTTAGACAAATTTGACAGTTGTGATGTCATGACGTCATGAAGACAGAAAAGCCTGTTTGATCAGGTTCTGATCAAAATCTAGTTATTGAGTATTATTGTATTAAAAACAACCATAAAATGACAAAAATATAAAGGGATCTGTATTAAAGGGACACATTGCAATCTTGAAGTTTTAATCAAGCATCAACATTAGCATCTCAATTTATTAGTCCAGTAACATATTGACTTTAAACCGGCATGCATATAATTAAATACAATTTTGAGTTTTCAATTATCTTAGTTATTTTACCAAATGTTGAAATATATTATTGGTGCAATATTATCAAATGTCAGTAATATACAAAAACAATTTACTTCATACTATTCTTATAATTACTATTAATGATTGAACTAATGCATGTTACGTAGAAAAACTATTGGGACAACGTGAGTTTTAAAAAATAAGATTGCCGTGTGTCCCTTTAAGGTTTAAAACTGGTCAGTGTGTAACCAATGAAGACTGTGAGTGTCATAGCCACAGAGATATATGATTGCTCGACAACAAAATACAAGATTTCTAAATATTAAAAAAAAATCCCTGAATTTCCACTGACTTTTCTAAAATTCAAATTTCCCTGATGATTTTACAAAATTTCCCGAAAATTTCCTGACCTTGAGCAATAATCAATTTTCCCTGACAGTTGACCTCCCAAGTGAGGACATTTTTCACCAGGGGCTTCTTTTGTAAAAAGTCAATGAGATACTTTATGCCAAAAATACTAAATTCTCCATGCACAAATTATGGACAGAATTTAAAAGATCTAATAAATTTACCTGGGACTTAATTCCTTTCCTCCCAGTACACATTGATATTGAAATGCATGTTGTTAAAAGGAAAAAAACAAACTGATGTTGTTTGTCCACTTCATGATAGCAGTTTAAAATTTCAGTTGCATTTTACATATTATCCCGAAACTCAACTTGTATCTTGTGCTACTAGAGCTATTCTGAGTCAAGCATTTTATACAGTTGTATACTGAAATTCAGCTGAATTCAGCTTCTATGCCATGGCTTATCAGCTAGCCCAATTTGAATGCTAATTGGAGTTTGGCCATAAATCATGACCCCTGCTGTCCTGACCAGCAACTTGAGGAAACTGATATCTCAAATCAATTTACAACCAGTAGCACAGATGTTAATTTGTACTGGGACTTTTTAAACTAAAAGGTATTACTATGTAATGTATTGCATTTAACAGATTGTATTGTTTTAATTGAACATTTGTTTTTTCAATATGTTCACTTGGTATGTTATTGCCGTAGCCTCAAGGCTCTGCATATATTTATCCCGGACTCAGAAAGCTGCTATGGGTGTTGGACTGTGTTATGATTAACGTCATTTTACTGTTCATATAACAACTGTAAGAAAACCCGGACAAGTCAAATTGGTATACAGGCATTTTATGAATCTTCTAATACTTGAATTAGGTATCAATTTCATGGATACAGTCTATAATTCTTTTACTCAACATACTAATACAGCCAGTTCCAAATCGTTATTGTCACTGAAAATTGATTGATGTTAAACTTTATCAAAGGGGACAAACAGCAATCTTGATTTTTTAAAAGCTCAAGGCGCCCCGTTAGTTTTTCTACATAACTTGCATTTGTTCAATAATTAATATTAATTATATGAACAATATAAAGGAAATTGTGTTTGCATATTACTAAAGTTCTGTTTGTGTGTAAAGCTATATATCTATGTATGTATCCCTTTTTGGTACAGCCTGATTTTAAAATAAGCAACACCTCTTCAATAATTAAACAGAGTTGATGAAGCTTTACTGAAGCATATTTTAAAAAGTTTGAATAGGTCTGTTCCACTGCAAATTTATTCTCGTGGACTATTAATCAGATTTCAATAATAACAAACATCTATTAAACCCTTTCTTCTAATGTAAATTTACATTGAATAGCTGAGATTACCTTCACAGACGCGCTATTATATTATCATTAAGTTGTCTTTTTGTTATAACTATGATAATTTACCAATACTTCATATTCTAACCATGATCTTTTCCTAACATTCTAATCAGGAAACAACATTCTATTTAGTGATCCATTAGACATACAATTTCAGATGTCTGTCAATATTAAATTAAACACAATTATTTTGTCTCATGCTGACTATAGTTTATCTATAGTGTTCAAATATTTCATGATAAATGTGCTTTGGTTGTTGACAATTACAAATAAAAATATTCTAACATCTACACACCGTTCGTTTATTTTTATCATATTCATTCCCCTTACTGTTTTCTTATGTAACTGTTCTGACCGGCTTTGTATCCCTGTTTTATTGTATAACTTTTATATATAATGAGCGATATTAACAAGAGGTCAAATACCTTGAAGCTCTATTGATAGGTTTTTGATAGCTAGATCAACATTCCTGTGAAGTTTCATGAACATCCGTCAAGTAGTTTCATAGGAGTAGTCGCTTAAATTTTTTACTTTGTAAAACTATGTAAACAAACATGGCCACTGGCAGCCATGTTTAACGTTGAATCAAAATGATTTTCAACTATGACCAACCTCATGTCATGCTGATCGTTTTAGAAAAAGTCCCATATCAATATCACATAGTTTTCAGGAAGTAGTCCTACACTTTTTTCTTTTAAATCTATTTTTAGCGGTTGCGGCCATCTTTAATTTCTGGTCGGCCTGATATTTTGTTAGAATCAACTAGACATCAAGAGCAACATTCCTTTGAAGTTTCATGAAAAACCGTCTAGTAGTTTCAGAGGAGTAGTCGCTACAAGGTTTTATTATATAATTCCATGTAAACAAAGATGGCCGCTGGCTTAATGTAGAATCAACATAATTTTCGACACGGATCAACATCATTTCATGCTGATCATTTTAGATATCAATATCACTTATAGTTTTCAAGAAGTAGTCGCTACAAACTTTTTTTTTAAAAATGTGTTTATAGCCGTGGCGGCCATCTTTAATTTCTGGACGAACTGAACTTTTGCTAGGATCAACTAGATATCAAGAGTAACATTCCTGTGAAGTTTCATGAACATTCCTAGGAATCTTTATGTGAGGAAGCTATCCAGCTGGCTTGCGGAACGTCGGTGGTTCTACCCAGGTGCCCGCCCGTGCACGAAAATTGCCCGGAGGGGCACCTGGGGTCATCCTCCACCAATGAATGCTGGAAAGTCGACGTATGACCTTAGCTGTTGGTGCGACTATAAAATCCAATTCAATTCAATTCAATTCATGAACATTCGTCATGTAGTTTTAGAGGAGTAGTCGCCACAAAAAAAGTTTACGGACAGACGGACGGACGGACGCCGCACCACGGAATCTACAAGAAATGTGCCCCCATATAGATTTGCTTCATAAAGAGAACATGAATAATGTCCTAATCAGCATAATTTTATTTAATCAACAGTATTTGCAGTTTATATTCAATGCAAAATTGAGCGTGCGTATAAGCGTTTATTTATCCTCGCTGTATTGCACTAAGCATTTTAGCGAGCAGACCTAGGTTTTAAGTCTCATCCGAAGGACTGGTAAGGTAGGAAATACTTTTGAAAATGCAAAATTGATTGAACTGTCTACTTAAAATAGTAAATATAATTTCATAATATCAATAATGTTAAAACAATGACTATGTATGATGTATTACATGTTCAATAGTTTCTCAATTTTACATAGTCGGCCATAACCTTCATTCTTTTAGATAATATATTGTTACTATTGCAAGC
>JAWPHD010016821.1:0-27500 GCA_037043455.1 Cyrtodaria siliqua
AGGCTTTTTTATCCGTCTGCCACTCCTAGGACCCATCAAATGTTCTATTTTAGAGCTAATGAATTGGTTGTGTAATATGTCCATAATATTTCGTTTTAATTACTACTGACTCAACAAAAATGACGGATGTGTAATATAACAGCGCTACCTGTTAGCTTTAAGATAGACAAACAGAGTAATTAACTTTATATCAAATAGGGAATATTGCCTTCACCATGTGTTAACAGCTTTATCTATCTACCCTGTTTAGCTGTTATTTAAACTTCCTGAAAGATAATTCGTTTTAATCTAAAATGTACAGGTCATAGACAAATGTGTTTATACTTCATGTGAACGGATAGAACAGTTCATTAAAGTAAGTTTATTTTCATTAGTCTATATTTGTATATAAATTGTTGTCTGATTGCGGGTCACGCTTAATTACCCTTGTAGTAAACATTTACAAGTAATACACTCTTACACTCTCCGAAGAAACGTCAACGTAAATCAGAGACTATTCTATATGCTCGGACACACGGCAATCTTGATGTATTTATCAAGTTTTGAAATACTGAATTAATAACTCAATGTACTAATTTAGAACAGCTTGATTTATTAACCAAGTACCTTTCGTCATCAAACTATTTATATCTAGCAGGCTAATGCTACAAAACACAGATGGCACAGTATCATGGTTTACGCAAGACAGTAACACTAACGTATACTGTATTGCTTAAATTCTATCTTTTCAAGTTTTCAAACAATTGAAAACTTTAAGATAAGATCAAATGTATAATAGTGTTTTTTTCTGTCGGTTTCTCGATATTTACTTTACGGTTAGACCGTTTATACATGTAGACACATGAATACGGATTTTAAGGATATGCAATACTTTCCTATCAATATGTAAGCCACGTGCAATCATGTTTTTAATATAACAGTGATCTGTATTGCAGCTGTTCGAGGTATAAATTCTTAACTAATCATACATTATACTTGTCGATTCAAAAGACTAGACGTTTGGGTAAAAGTAGTTATTTGCAACATGTTTGTTAAGTAAAAAGCCTTGTGTCCTGATCTTCTTCTAAAATTCATAAATTAGCGTTGGTTGTGAACCATAACTTATGTTTAAGTATAATCGCCATTCTGTAATGTGATGTTTATATCACGCTATTTATATATAAAAAAGGAACCATAGTGCCAAATCAAAGAACAAGACCATTTAGACCGATTTACCACTCGTGTTCTTTGTCGTTGTTGTTTTTGTTTTTTATAATACAAATGTGTTTATTGAATACAAACATAAACCGAGGTGTGATTAAAGTTTGTTTTCATGTTTATATGTGCCAGGCGAATACTTTTTTTAGTTGTTATACATTTTTAAGCATCGTTCATAAAGGTGACAATAAAGAGAATAACATTTAATTATAAACAAATCAGTACTGAGTGTAACGTTTGAATCGCTAATAAACGGGGCATATATGCAGCAAACACCGTTACGACATATGATTTACAATAATGTAATACGTACCTTAAAGAGTAACAAGGTAATTTTGATATGCTTTAAACCTCGCATCGTCTTACGTAACTTGCATGTGTTTCAGTCATTTAATAATATTTTAATTATAAGAGTAGTATAAAGCAAAATACTTTTATAAAATAATTATGTATGAATGTTGGTTTAATTGCAACAATGATATATTTAAACCTGTGGTCGAAAAATCCAACGTTTATTCAATATAAGTAAGCAGGTTAACATTAAAATGGATTACTAGTAATAAATCGAGGCTATTATGGTAATGCTTGATCAAAACTTTAAGATTGCCATGTGTACCTTTAATTATTGTTAAATACTCTAGACACTAGTGTATATTTTGTGAGAAACGCCAAGGAATTAGCAATTAACAGTATCCCCTAAGCCGACATGTTTAATACGACTATATGTGTTGTGTTGATGTAAAATGGATACATGTGCGAACAAACAAACACAACATAATTCTCGAGTGCGATACTTACCTGTTGGGACGCAGAAGTCCACGTATCTACACCAGAATGTATGTCACGCTGCTTTTGAACGCAATTAATGTTTTACGAATTGGAATTAAATTGAATTGGATTTTATAATCACACCAACAGCTAAGGTCATATGGCGACCTTACAGCTTCCATTGGTGGAGGAAGACCCCAGGTGCCCTAATTTGCGTGCACGGGTAGAACCACCGACGTTTTGCAAGCCAGCTGGATAGCTTCCTCCCATAACGATTCCTAGGCCCCTGAGTGATTAAATCCATAGAGGTGAGGTGCAAGCGATTACAAGTCAGAGACTCTAACCACTCGGCCAAGGACACCTTTACGAATTGAATTTATTTCATGTGTTTCTTTGAAGATGTAGTTAGTTCAAGCTAACTTTTGTTCGACCCAAGGCGTATCATATATATAAAGTATTGTGCAATTTTTGCCATAGTGACCCTGAGGGCCATAGGTATGTAAAAATGGGACATCATCAACCGGTGTTATCCAAGGTATTAAATCTACTTTTGATTTCACTATCCATTCTGAGACACCGTTGGACCAGGTCCATGGTTGGGGGTTAATATGGGTACACAATTGGACATAGTCTAACGGATTCATCATCATGATCATAGTGCTTACATTGCAGGTCATTCAGAGTATTTTAATCTAAAATTGTTTACAATACTTCTGAGGCTCAATGGTCTACAGGTGTATATGTCAAAAGGTCAGAAAGCGGATCGCCAATGATGAAACCAATTCATTATTTGTATCACAGTTAGGACCTTATATATTAGTTTATTTTAAATAAATATAGTGTACTATCATTCTGCCACTAGTAGACCCTGAGAGTGCAACTAGATAAAATTAATGACTTTTCTGATGGCGCACTAACGACTGTGTTTCTTTTCAGAGCTGATTTAGTCTTTATCTGTGTATAACATAATGACCATGATAAATGGCTGTTATATTCCTGAAGATTTAGGACATGTACCACGTTTAAGGATGTGGTGATTCAACAATGATGACGGATGTTTGCACACCTTATAACAAACTACCTTATAACACACCACCTCCGATTTCAGAAATGTTGAATTAAACAAACATAGTACTTAACTTGTTATCAAATAGGAAAACTTGTCAACAGCCGTTCATATATTATTGCAACCAGTTTATCTATTTTTCAAACTTCCTGAATAAGATATTTCTTTTTATCTAAAATGTACAGGTCATATCAACATGCATTTAAAGCTGTACAGTCTGTACAGTCCCTATTTTAACTGGTATTAACTCGTGAATATAAATGAGTCATGTGTGAAGTAGTTTCAAATCGACGAACACCCCAAAAGTCGGTATATAATCAGAATCGATGCGTAAAATTTCACATTTGTATTTAGCCTCCGTACAGGTAACATCGACAAATATACGGCTTCAGAATGTATGTGATGAAAAAAGTTGCCCGGAAAGGGATTTGAACAACAGCCTTGCACTTATAAGTTTTGAAAGATATACGCTGAACCACTAGACCAATGCTATTTATTGATATGTTGTAGAATTTTTAACACTAAATAGGCATTACGTAATAACAAGCGCGCGCACGCAAACTCATCAAGCGCTAAATAAAATGACGAGATTTGGTTGTTTTGAGGCGAAGTATTAGTTTCATATTGATAACATACAGTATTACACCAGGCAATGTTAATTTACAAGCTAATTTCTCTTATTCAAAAAACATTCGCTGGAGAAAATACTACAGTTTTGGCATGTAAAATTATTAAAGCGTTTTTTACTAACGACAGTTTAGACGATTATACTATGCGGACTTGCTAAGAAGTTTGTGAAGCACTCGTCTTCCTATTATATAATATTTTCGTCAGGTATGGAACCACCCTTTATAGACAAATTGTTGGTATCCCTATGGGTACGAACTGTGCACCACTTGTCGCAGATTTGTTTTTATTTTGCTATGAAAGAGATTTTCACCAGATACCCAGGCAGATGTTATTGAAAAATGATATATAGGGTCCTATATAAACCACATCGTCCGAACGCAATGGCATCATAGGTCCGCACTGTACTGCAAACAAGGACTTGAAACTACAATGAAAGAGACAACAACAACAGAAAGGGTGGTGAAGACAGGGTTACCGACTTGGAACGGTCAGTAGGCAATAAGGCCTACTGGTTAGCTTGAATCGATTTTATATGCGCACAATCCTCGCTATTATCCTGTCTTCAGCGCCCAAATAGACCAGACAGTGTAAACAAAACTACATCCCATCAAAAGGAAATCCCTAACAATAAAGTCCACATCCAGAGAAACTAACTAAAGATATACATACAAAATAATAAACATCTCAGGATGTATCCAGAATCGTACTGAACAACCATAGTAGTTGCAGCTAAAGAGAAAACCAATCTAGGGTAGCCTTTAATGACACCTCTCCTCGCTATCTGGATGACATCTTGAACATTGACAACCCATTCTTTCCAACTATGGTTAATAATATTTATCCTAAAGAATTTCAGCTTAACAAAGCTAATATATCTGATAATAACGCTTTTTTCTTGATATAGATCTCTCGATTGAATATGGTGAAATAATTAGCAAAATCTTTGACAAGAGAGATGATTTTAATTTTGACAGTTTATCCCCACTTGGATGGGGATGTTCCCCGAGCAACTTCTTATGGGGTGTATGTGTCTCAACTTATTTCGTTTTTCAAGAAGTTGTACTCGAGTTGAGGTCTTTAATATTCGTAATCTTTGTATAACTAAACAGCTACTCAATCAGGGTTACCATAAACTTCGTAAAACCTTTGTAAAATTTTATTATCGTAACCCTGATCTTCTTTCCATATATAAAAGTAATTGAAGGACTCTTCTGCGACAACCTGACTTCTGTGGGGATGTGATTTATAAACTATACTAAGTTATCAATTAAGCAACTGCTTGTTAACTATCGTACTTTCCACAGCTTTAAACCTATACCAATTACAAAGATTAGTGATCGTTAACTACAAAAACGCAGACTGTATGTTGTTGTTGGTTGTTGGTGGTGGTGAAAAGTGACTTATCGTACCGTAGACCATGTTTTTTTCCCTCACCCAAATACTGTGTTTGTGTTTTGCTTATAACATATTGCCCCTTTTGTATCTAGATTAACAAAATAATTATTAGTATCCATTATTGTCTTACTTAATCGAGAGGCGCTATAAGAAAAAACAACAACCCCCCTTTTGTAAGATGTTGACTCCATACGCCTGAAGGAGGTCAATTCATTTCAGAATAATAGAAGTAGAGTGACCTCTACGTATAACGAGTATTGTATTTTATTTATATTTGTATATGTGCAGATAAGCCAGTTGTGCATATTTTGTCAAAATAAACAAATTGAAACAGCCAATGGTGCTATTTTTGTACATGACTTTTGTGAGTATGAGTACCAAGATGAGTACCGATTTATTTTTATTTTTATTTTGATAGCATAGCACACCTATTATCAAATGCATATACCCGTGCCCAATGATAGTATCTAGTACATACTTACATTAACATCATCATAATTAAATGAAAAACTTAAAATTGTGATCTGAAAATAAACCTTTCCGATAGTCTGCACCAAGTTATCGAGAAGGGTGATTCCAGACGTCGATTCTAAGCAACGTCAAAATCGGTGCCTGTCACACGACCTTCACAGTCGTGGCTATCTTAAACGGAATATGCTCTCTCTTGTTAACGAATATGTACGCATACCCATAGACATGAATGATATTTAGTAGGCTATGAAAATATATTACAATAATATGTTTATTGACATATGTATCTTGGTTTCAATTGTATCCAATAATACAATATTTAAATGTGTGCTTACTTTGTAAACAATAGCCCATTGGTTACGTTTTTCCAAAAGAAAATAGTCATGTTTCCGTAAGATAAGTAGACATTACACAAATAGCTATATAGTCATGACATGTTTTATTATATATAAACTTTTTCTTGTTTAGGTGTACGCATACATGTACTCTACCCTGAAGAGCGCAGCCCTTTTAATCAGAGATGATCATTCAGAAACAAAGTGTCAAGGCGGAATCCGTTGATATATAATACCGTTACTCTTAAGTTTTTTTCAAAATGAAGTCTGCATTTAGGATTATTGTGACGCATGAGCCTATTGTGTTTAATTGCGCTATAATTATTAGCGTCACGCATCCAGCGATTATCGTATTAACTTAATAAAATAATCGCTGAATACGCTTAAACGTTAGAAATATTGGCCATATGTGCATGTACCAATGCTCAGTCGGGAGTGTGTATCAATACTCAATGATGAGGGAGTATCAATTCTCAATCGGGAGGGATCGGGAGGGGATATCAATATTTATTCGAGAGGTGGTATCAATATTCAGTGAGGAGAGGTAACAATACTCGTTCGGGAGGGGATAGGAATACTCAGTGAGAAGGTATATCAATACTCAATAGCGTTGGGGTACTAGTATCAATACCCAATGGGGAGGAGGTATCAATACGCAATGGAGAGGGTGTATAAACTATTCAATGGGGAGTGGGTATCAATACCACAGATGGCGTTCAGGATACCCATTGGCAAATTACCTCGTGGGCACCATTAACTATTTCCTGCGCAATATTTACTTATTCGTGCGTATTAATTATTATTTCGTGCACACGAAATATTATCCCGTGCGTACGAATTATTATTACGTTGCTACGATTAAAGGATCGCAAAAGAGATAATTCAAAGGAAAATCGGGAAAATCGTTTTACCAGTTACATTTGTTTCATATCTCGGTCATTTATTATTACAGAAATAGTCTTCTTATCCACTTAATCAACAAACGAAATAGTCCTGATTTTCTAAAGACATCAGAAAGAAGATAATTATGGTACACCCTAGAACCTGGTTTAAACCCACAGCGTATGTTTTGCTTTGCCACTGACCGTTCCAATGCGATAATGACCGGGAGGTCATTATTTTTGAGAGTCGATTTCTTTACACCGCTACCATTAGGAATGGTATAACCTTAAAGTCAATGTATTGTGTAAATAGTTAGCGAGGTAATCGTTTAACATGAATGTCACCTCGGATGTGCTCTTTAGCATACTATAATTCTGATGAGAGAGAGAGAGATACATCCGTTTATGTGAGTTGGACAAATGTAAGTCAAAATCCTGCCATGTGGAGGCCAGTTTGAGGACAAACGTTCTGTCTCCACATTCATTATCGTTCAAATGATAGCTAATTCGAAGATTGGGACATGTAGGTGGTCAGGTGTTTTGAGGACACGATGGAGAGAGCCATGTAAGGACAACTGAGAGAAAATGTCCTCATATAATATGTGTTAGGACTTAATTGTCGTCACAGTGACTGACATAAGCGCAAATAAAGAGTTTCCATAGTTAGGAATACGGAATTCAGAATTCAGAATTCGGAATTCAGGAAATTGAAGTGAAATAAAATTTAGTCGAATAGGTCTTCGTAGACGTTCGATTTGTCCAGCACTCGTGCAAAACGCGGATATACTTATCAGGTATAAATAAATTATCTGACACCATTTTACAAACATAGGTTACTACCCACGATTCGCCGACCATTTTTTTCCAACTTAATGACTCTCTGCGTTTATGGTTTTGGAGAAAAAAAAGCGACATAGTAATAAGTAATATTAAACTTTATATAACACCTATATTGTTATAAACGACTCAATTAAGTTTATAAAATTGTTTAATTTTGCGACTTTTAAAGGTTACTGCATGTACATACACTTTGAGAGACGTCACTTAAGGAATGAAATAGGTCACGATTCGCTGCAATATTTTGTATTTATTACGCTTGATTGTTTACACGTCTGTGAGACTTGCAACACGCGCTTGTAATTGCTTAATGTCTTGAATATCCTTAAACGGCAACCAACTATTAAACTTTTCATTGTAACCTTTCCACCGAACTAATGCTACTTTTTTTTTATTATCACGTCGTATTACTTTTTTCAATTCTGAATATTTCTTGATCAGCTTTTAACATTTCCAATTCATAGAAGCTTCCATCAATATTTTGGTTGTTTAAATCTTTTATTTTGTACGTCACAGGATGTATATATTGAATTTCATCAATAACAAATATTTCTTCGGTCAAATTTGGTGTATAACCTTTTTCAAACGTTATTTTATATTTGCTAATTCTAACCTTGTCTCCTATTTTGAACTTTGGCAAAGCTTTATTACTTTTCATCTTTCCATACAAGTTGAAATACACTATTCCTTTTTTTTTCTCATCACATCACTGGCCTCAATCGGTGTCATTTTAATACTCCGATGTTTTGTATTATTGTATTTATCAACCATCGCTTGTAGCACGTCTAAATAATAATTATATGTATTTGTATTGTTTGCCGTGAAATATTTCCACATCTTCTCTTTCAATGTTCTATTAATCCGTTCAATTACTACAGCTTTCCCGAAATTAAACGTGTGATACATTTCGATATTATTATCAACAAGGAACTGCTTCAGTATTTTATTGTAAAATTCTACTCACTGGGCAACCCAGAGCAAATTTACAGTGTCTTCCTGTGCTTATAATCTTTTGGAAAGATTTAGTAATTTCTATACCAGTTTTATTCGGAACAGGCATAACCCAAGCAAATTTACTAAATACATCAATAACAGTAAGCAAGTATTTTACACCTTTATTATATTTTGAAAACGATTGCATATCAACCAAATCAGCAGACCATATTTTATCAATTTCATTAACAATCACACGGCGTTGAGTGAACTTTTTTCGTATAGGTTTATGAAGTTCATCTGCTAGCTTATCATTCCATCTCCACGCCTTTTCTTGTTTTTTGATGCTCCAAGTCCTAGTTTATATTTTGCATTAATTACGGGCTTGACTATCAAATTCTTACCAATTTTTTCTCCAAGTGATTTGGATTTGCTCGTTTTTAAACCGGCCAGCATGTTTTTATCGCACATTGATTTATTACTAGGACTTTCTTCATAACAGTAATCATGATCTTTACAAATAGCATTTGATGTTTCTCCAGTCAAGTGGATTACCAGGACCGCAATATTTATAACCAGGAATTGTTAGCCTCTTTTTGGGAAGCAAAGGAAGCAAAGCTTTATGGATATCAATGTTTTCACCTTGTGTACTTTTAACAAATTGCATTTTAGTAATACCGCAAGACGGATACGTTGCTTTTAACATTCTTCTACCAGTTTTTGCTAACATATACTGAGGATTAATATATGTTTAGACTAAACTTTGTTTAGCCTAAACTTTGTTTTTCAAAATACGATCGTATTATGTTTTCATTTTCCATTGGTTTGTATGGTTTTAGTATTTTATAAAGAATATCGTACAAACTGTTTCCTTCTTGCAACTTTTTGACAAAGTACAGACAGAAATATCCGCACAGGACACTTGTTTTATCTTGATACTGGATGGTGTTGTATTTTGTGTCGGGTATGTAATTTAAAACTTCTTTTGGTTGCCGCAAGCCAAACGGATCAAAATAATACTCATTACAGTAACAAGTCCAGTGTGTACCGGGTCCGGTATAATCATCAAGATTAATAATACCGCATTCTTGTTTATTTTGTTTTGTTAGTAATTTGTTCTTGCTAAACACTCCCCTGAATTTCTGTATACCTAACTGCTTGACCCACTTTATTATGTCTAAGTTAGAGATAGGCTCGTTTTTTTAAATTAAATTTTTGTTACGAATGGGATACTTCTATATGGTCTAATGTGTGAGTCTACTTGTAAACCTTTACCTTGCAAAGGCAGACCCTTGCCCGATAAACCATTTCCACGATCAACTCTCAATCATTGTCCCTTTCTGCATACTTGTAAACCTTTCCCCGTCAAACCACTAATAAGACATCAAATTAAAGGTATTCCTAGTGATGCAAGCAGTCCAAGAAATCCCCCATCTTGTTGTTGGTGCCTTGTCAATTTAATAGGGCAGCAATCTTTTGACTTTATTATCTTTTGTCTTTGTTATGGTGTTAGCTCACTTGATTCAAGTAGTGCTTGTTTTTTGCTGCTAGGGATAGTTACCATTCCATTTCCGAATAGTTTACCGATTCCAGTACTCGCCAGGCCACTCAGGCCCGGGGGTATATTTAGTTTATATCCCATACTTAGCTGTTTTGGATCAATACTGACTTCATTTCCCTTGTAACTTAAATCGAAATATATCATTCCGAAAATGGTTTTAAAATTACTCACGTTTAGTAAAGTTCGAATGTTTTCATAATTTTGCTTGAAAGAATAATTAATAACATCTCTGAATATTCTTATAATATTATCATGGCTGTATTCAGTTCCTGAATAATATACACCGTTTCCAACTTCCAGTCTAGCTGATTGCAAATAGCAATTAGTATTAGCAGCATTTACCTTAAACGTATCCAAAAGATGAGGATTTTGTGTTTGAAAAGAACTCTTGTCTGACCTTTGCAGATAAACAAAAACATGGTTTGGACTTTTGACTCCAGCCGTTATTCTAAATACGGATTCAGTTAGTTGATAATTTCCGCTTTCTTGTATCATTTCACGAAGATAAGTCCATCTTGTTGATGTCATATGATTTGACATGAAATAAGCTAAACCATCTGAGTTAAATATCATTTTATGTACCCACAAAACTAATTTATTAATAACTACTCGGCCATCATCACCAGCAGCTTTAAAAATTAAAACATCATCAGCCGCCAGTTGCAAACTGATTTAAATTTGACTAGGAGGCAGCATGTTTGTTTCCAAACCTTCAAAGAAGGAATATTAATTTAATGGCATTATAGATTAGTTATGATTAAAGCATGGCGAGCTTCAAATCCTAAATTATAAGCAGCATGATCATCTCGAGATTCTACCGTGGTATCTAAATAAATGTATTCATTTGTTCCGGTTGTTTTTGTATAATCGCCAGACATTTCAAGCAAACTTTTAACGCTAACAAATCTGTGAAGATCTTATACTTTGACTGTTCCAATCGTTTAGCAAACAAGTAAATCTTGTCATAATAAACTAAAGGTTTCAGCAACATGTGAACTAATGTGTTTGTTTTTGCCAGATCCTGAATTACCGCATATAGGCATTCTAAAACAGCAGTCTGGCATGAAGTTCAATATCTGTTTAAAATTACCGTTGTCTGTCTATATGTCATAGTTTGGAATTTCCATTATAATAATATACTTGGATAATATTATCTAACCTACTAGTATAATGTCTAAAGTTTATTGCGGAATAAAAACAATCCATCTGGGAAAATACTCGGAACAGAGGAAGAATGTTTCAAATCTAACAAAGTCAGATATTATCGAATAAAAAATATATCTAAAAAACTGCCTGAACCAAAAGAAGCGTCAACAGCACTACCAAAAAAACTAAAAAGACCAGGAAATATAAAAGGAAACAAACAAGACGTTCAGATTTTCACTATGTCTTTTCTTGCAGATTTAAATAGGCTAAGAAGAAAACTTGCTGCTGCCAAAACGCAAAAAGACAAAGATGCCCTTTTTAAAAAAACTGCAAAAACAAACAAATTATTAGAACAGGCCAGGAAAAGACTTGCAACATTTTCACAACCACCTAAAGAATGCTAAAAAACCAACGAACAAAACTGCTAAAAAATACCAGTCAAGAGTTTTAAAAAACCAACGAGCGAGGCTGCTAAGAAAGCAACCAAGAAAGCAACTAAAACGATCATACATTGTTTACAACCAATATAACTTAACTTATTTTATTTTTATTTAACCTTATAGTATCTATATCTTTGTTAAAGTGGAACGAATTAGCGGATAAAATGAAATCATCAAGTAATCTTGTCAAAGAATACGAAAATAAAGTTATTCAGAAAAGACTAGTAAAAGGTGCAAGTCGTGATTTATACACAGAAATATTTAAACCTGTAACTAGCGAAATAAAACGTCAGTCAGAACAGTTAACTAAGCAGTTAGCTACTCTTCCGGAAATAAGTCGGCAATAAGCCACTCTCCCTAGGGCTATAGGTGATGAAGTACAAGAAAGAGATGCGTATCAGGGAATACCTCAGTTATTTACTGAAGGACAGACAATTATGATTGATTCGGATGCTAAAGTGGTGGAAGTAAATGATTTACCCTTGCCGTCAAAGGCGCTAAGAGAAAACTTAAATCTTGGAGACATAATTAAACGTGTTTATAAATATATCCGTGAATTTGGCCACGAAAAGGCTTTTCTTACGAGTCAATTTCCTGACCGCTTTACACATGTAATCAGGAAGTTCGTCAGAAAAGGATATAACCCTTTGGTTTTACAGCGCACTGCATGTTAAGTGATTGACCCCTCTACAGTCAGTCATTACGCTTCACTTTTCACTTGTGCGATGACTGGACTACCTCTTGGGACTCTATGACTCTATGGGACTCTATGATTGTACCTACTAAAACCCCAACTAAGGGAGGTGTGTGTATGAGCTTTCATCCCTCGGGTTTTCTGGTCGTTTCCAAGATTGGTTTTCTCTTTAGCTGCAACAACTATGGTTGTTCAGTACGATTCTGGATACATCCTGAGATGTTTATTATTTTGTATGTGTTTCTTTAGTTAGATTCTCTGGATGTGGACTTTATTGTTAGAGAATTCCTTTTGATAGGATGTAGTTTTGTATACACTGTCGTGTCTATTTGGGCTCTGTAGACATCATAATAGCGAGGATTGTGCGCATATAAAATCGATTCAAGCTAACCAGTAGGCCTTATTGCCTTATCAAGTCCTTGTTTACAGTACAGTAAATCAGCTACCCATTTTTGTTAACAAAATCATTTAAAGTTACAACGATACTGTTGATTGTTTGTCTTTAATTTTTGTTTCAATAGCATTTGTTAAAGACGACAGATGATCAATAGTACTTCTTTTTTTTCCTGAAACCATTTTGTTCATCGACGACATTTCTATGTATTTCAATTCGTTGCTCAGTCTTGAATTTAAAATAAAGCAATACAGTTTATACGAGGGAAAAAACTTATATAAGCCAGTTGATCATGTGGATCTGTTGAATTAGACTTTGCAGTTAATGAAACTGTAACATTTCAGACGATATTCCATCAAATTCCTTTTTCGACGATAGAATACTTTTTAACTTTGTTATTTATATTCTCAAAGACATCACTAGTGATTCTATCTTCATTTCGGACATTTCGATTAATATCTGCACCCGGAAATAAGTTCGCGTAACGTTTCTTCCATTTAGTAAATGTGGCAGATGTATTAGTACAACTTCCAAGGAAATACTTCTGTTTAGTTATCAATGGACTTTATCAATTCATGTTCGATATCAACTACCAATTTACACTATACCTTATACCATTAGAAACTTTTCGACTTTTGAACACCTGTTAAAATGATAACGTGTATTAATATATTCATATTCCAAATGTTTATTTCTTTGATTATATTTACATTTAAACTAATTTATTTTAGATATTCATATTTTTGTTAACTAATTCCAGAGATGTGATAACTTTTCATTCCATCAAGGTTCATTATTCATTATGTAAATAAGATACGCTTCCGGTGTAACAAAATGAGTGCATATTTACTTAGAGTTTTAACTGTGTTTGTCGGGGCCTCATTTTCCCTGATTTTGAATAGGAATTTTGGTAGATTTTTACCAAGCGCATCACTTTTAATCGATGCCTATATCTAATAAATAACATTTTACTAGATTCATTCTATTGATAAAGAATAAGTTGATTTGGTGTTTATTTTATCAAAATCCATCAACTATTAAGAAAGTTATGATTTTATGAAATCGTAAGAACTTGTCACAGGATCGCAAACCATTATCCAGAGTAGTCAGTGGCCAATATCATTACGGCAAAGGGTAAGTCAAATCGATTTTATTTGTTGTAAATTGTTGTCATATTTAAATTGTTGTTCTGAAGGAAATATCTGCCAGTAAAAGCCATAGATAGGTAGCAGGATATTGTCTTTAATTCGTGTACGTTTTCAAACGTCAGAATATTTAGCAAAGTATTGTCTGATAAGATTATTGGGGCATATATTTACATTATTGAAAATGCCAGTTGTTCTGTAGATAGTAAATGGAATATGCGATTCAGATTGTAGGTACTTTTCTACGGAGGTTTCTAACTGTCATTACGTTATTGCATAAACGGTTATTGTTTATTGTGCAGTATAAATCTCTCTGAGGTTAGTTTTCATATTGTCACTATTATTCAATCACTCTGAGGTCGCTGTACCATTATAGCCTATAATGTGTTAACGGGATGTAAATTTAATTATTCATTCAGTCTATGGTTGAATTATTATGTTGTAAGTTTTGCGTTACATTTAGAAATGTGAGATTTCATTATCGATAAATTACATCTGTAATTGTTTTACACGTTTTGTTAAAGTTTAGCATAATTTCTATTCGAAGAAAGTTTAGAATTCGGGTTTATTCATTCTGAATAAAGATTTCTTTGCAATCAAGTATTAGGTATGGTGATACCTTAGCGCTATTATAAAATACATGTGGTGATAACATTGTAAGACTGGGTATATATGTTGTAGCCGTATACGCTAGGAGCGTAAGTATACGCTAGGAGCGTAGAACATGTAGAGCGTATTGTCGGGAGCATGGTCTACGGGGTCGTAGGTTGGGAACGCAGTCATAGGACGAGGGAACGACATCATTCGCCATTTGGGCGACAGACCAGACGGTAGCCACGGAGACGCTAGGCAAGAGGGCCTGGTTACGCTGATAGCTACGCAGATAACGTCACCGGATTTGTAATACCGGGACTTGGGCCATCGCCGGAGAGGATCGTGCGAGTGGGCGTCGCGTGTGGATAACGTCACCGGAAGTATGTGTGGTACCGGGACGAAGAGCAACCGCTAAGGACGAGATTGCAATATAACGCGGGAGTGAAGTGTTAGTGCCGGGAACTGTACCGGAAGGACTCAGCTAGATATAGCTTTGAGAGATAAGATGCGTGTGATATAGTATACAGATATCAGATATTCAGTCTGATTAAAACCGAACTGTTTAATCTAACGTAGTGAACTTCATTTTTAACATGATGTAAACCGTTGAGATTTCTATTTTGTCATTTGTCTTCCTTTGTATATATATTCATCTTGTTGTAAATAAATTTGTAAATTTATTTATTCTTGATTCTCCCTTTGTGAGTTGTCTCCCCTTGGTCAATCTTGTTACATCCGGGTCGACTAAGAACTTTTCAGAGATATTTCTAGCATAACATTTTATAAAGCCATCTGATTCAATCGTTGCATGTTTTCTACCATAAGTGCTGGGGAAAAATCAGTGACTATTCGTCATCAAGAATAAAATGGTCCAATTTTGGAGTAGATGACAGATAATTATCAAGATCCGTTGCGGTAATCAAATCTAGAACACGTGTAACGTTATATTTAGATAACAAAGGTAAATATTCATGAAATGTGCATACATTTAAATATAACCTTAACTAGTTTCATATTACATTTTTCAGGTTGCTGTCATTGTGTGAAGATGAAGCTACATTATAATGCAATTTTGCGCATAATAATTATTATAGTAAACTGTTTTCTTCATAGAGGTAGCTTGGCGACAACACATATTGGTAAGTCCTATATATAGTTACCTTACATACGCCATTATGATTTTTGAGAAGGTCTGAGTATTCCTTACACTATTTTAGTAATAGGTCACGTCCGTTATCCGATCGGGTTTCGTTTAGAACGAGAGTAAACAATATTTAAACTGTCCGTATATCATAGTTTAAGGAAAGCCGAGGAGATGTCACAAATATTCTGCACATAATTATCAAGTAATATCCGGGATACTATGAGATGTATAATTTATACTTTCACACATCCCAGTTCACACTTCACACTTTACTGTTCACATTACACTTCAGAATGCATGCATGATACTTCACATTTCACACTTAATATTTACACATACAACATTAAGAGTAATTTCATCAATATAATCTTCAAAGTCTCTTCTAGGGCAAAGACTATGGGATATTTTTCAAATTAATTTTAAGTTGTCCAGAACCTTATACAAATACAGAGGACACAAACACCTATAACTAATCAAATTAGTTATATTTGTACATGCAAACCATGATGTGTACAGAAAATGAGGTATCCTTTGGTAAATAGGTTGCAAAGTGTGTATAATCATTACAGGTACATGGTGCACGTGGAGTATGATTATTAATTGTTATAGCTATGTCATTCAAAGGATATTACCTGGTGGTATTTAACCTCTATGTTTTTAGTGTATTAAAGGATGATTTTGATGTATTTATAGAAGAATGAAGTGGTAATGTGTAAAACATATACTGTTTAGTGATATATTCATCAAATTTAAACAACAAAAAGTCGTTGTCATACCCAGTGCTCTGAAAATTATATTGCTGATGGAATGGTTTTATTTAATTGTCAGAATGTCCAGACACATGCACAAAAAAAAATGCCGTTTTTCAGATTAAAGTTGTGAACAAACAATTTGTATTTTAAAACCATAGTTCTCATTAAATATGATTTTTGTTATATGTTATAACAATATATCAATTTTGTGTCTTTCCTAATGATTTAAATACAATTGAATTAAAAAAAATAGTGTCCTGTGCCACAGATGGTCATATCTCCAATTCAACAATTGGAATTAACTTAATCATACTCTTTTTTCATAGCACAGTGGCGTTGCTTGTGCAGTGTGGCGGCAGTAAAACGTCTCCCCGCGCTAGCAATCAGTACTGTTAGTCATTCCATATTTGGAGATCGCTGAGCCCGATACTTATATTTAATAATCGGTGGTACTTTTTCATTTCTTTTTGTTTTCTTACTTAATTTTCGATTCAGTGGTTCCACACTCCGGCCGATTAAAGGCTCTGGGTATTGTTTAACCACTTATAGGATATGTTGTCTTCTGTTTAATTTAGTCTTTTGACTGATACTTGTGATATGCAGGCTTCATAACCGCTGCTCCCAATTAAATTCCATTATGTTTATTTCGCTCTTCGGGGCATTTAATTTTATTAGATACTGGGACCATACGCCGTACGACATGGGGAAGAAAGATACTCCATGTCCACCGCCATATGCATGCCATCTTCGGGATGGTTACAATTTTGTACTATTGATTTTATTAATATTGAGTTCTGCTCAACCCGGGGCTAGAGGGCATGAGCGGTAGCTAGCATATTTCACTACCGCTCATTAACAGTCTCAATCAAACCGAGACTGCAACATTTCGTATGTGTCGTTTTCGGCCGTTTCCAAAGGTCCATTATCATACTCTTTTTTATAGCACAGTGGCGTTGCTTGTGCAGTGTGGCGGCAGTAAAACGTCTCCCCGCGCTTGCATTCAGTACTGTTATTCATTCGACCTTTGGAGATCGCTGAGCCCGGTACTTATATTTAATTATCGGTGGTACTTTTTCATTTCTTTTTGTTTTCTTACTTAATTTTCGATTCAGTGGTTCCACTACTACGGCCGATTAAAGGCTCTGGTATTGTTTAACCACTTATAGGATATGTTGTCTGCTTTTTAATTTAGTTTTATGACTGTTACTTGTGATATGCAGGCTTCATAACCGCTGCTCCCAACTAAATTCCATTATGTTTATTTCGCTCTTCGGGGCATTTAATTTTATTAGATACTGGGACCATACGCCGTACGACATGGGGAAGAAAGATACTCTATGTCCACCGCCATATGCATGCCATCTTCGGGATGGTTACAATTTTGTACTATTGATTTTATTAATATTGAGTTCTGCTCAACCCGGGGCTAGAGGGCGTGAGCGGTAGCTAGCATAATTCACTACCGCTCATGAACAGTCTCAATCAAACCGAGACTGCAATATTTCGTATGTGTCGTTTTCGGCCGTTTCCAAAGGTCCATTATAGTACTCTTTTTTAATATAACATCATATGTTATTTTTGTTAACATATGGAGACCTCGCTGGCAAATGGTGTGCTTTTCGTTGCTACTTGTTCTCTTAACTCATAAACAAAGTCATTTTAATCATGCTTAACATCGGTTAAATAGTAATGTTAAATATGTATGTAAGCAGATATAAAAAATCGACTAGGAAAAGTAGCATTCAAGGACGATAGTCAACCACAAACATACACAGTAACAAAATACAAATTAAAATATGAATAAAGGGCAAGATAAGACATCACAAACACAAAAGGGTTTATAATATGGCTACCGCATTGGAACGGTCAGAGGCAAAAAAGCTGGGGGTTTAAACCAGGTCCTAGGGTGCACCAAACCTCACTCTATTGTCATCCCAATAAACGGGACAGTGTAAATAAAGATATCCCCATCAGGTTATAATCTCTAACAAACAAGGCAGCATTAATAGGCAATATATGTAAAACACATATATGATCATGTATATATACTAAATAAAAACAAATCCTAGAAAGCCACAAAGTAAGTACTCAATGACATGGCAAAAGCCAGAGCAAAAGAGAACAAACCGTTACAAATAAGACAAGACAAGATTAAAGACAAACACCAAACGCTACGAGTCGAAATCGTTTTTCAACTATCCAATTGATTTTAGTAAACACGTTATGATGCATAGGGGAAAATTCATTTAAGATTAAGCGATAGGCATTAATAGTCTCAAGACCACGGTTTGAATAAAAATCAAATGCAACAACATGCAATGCGGCAAACATTTATTAAATATCATTAATTTATATTTCACGTAACAAAACAGTTGTATGGATGTATAACATGTGATTATTGTATTATCAGTGGTTGTGCAAAGCACGTATAGTGTACAATTAAAGATTATCCTAACATAGGTAGAAGTATTAACTGTAGAACTGTCAAAACTGTTATTTTTTCCGATCTTTGGAGATCCCTGAGCCCGATATTTATATACAGATATCGGTGGTACATTATCAAAATAATTTCTTGTTTAAATTTCGAATATGTGGTTCCACTGCTACAATCAATAAAGTTTGTGAGTATTGTTTAATCACCCTTATACTGTCAGCTTTTTAATTTAATTGTGAAGACTGTTACTTATTTCGCGGCCTTCATAACTTCGGTTCCCATCTAAATTCCGTTTTTTTTTTCGCCATTCGTTTTCTTATTTAGGGCAAATCATTTTGTTTGAAACTGGGACCTAATAACATAGAAGCGTTTATTTCATCGTCATAGGTAATTGGAGCCGAGGTGATCACCAATAACCGTACATAGTTGCATGCCTACAGTCATCCGCACCATTTCGCAATAAGTCATAAATGACACTTCAGCAAATATAAATATATAGCATACAGTTACTAACGTTCAATGGAAAGAACAATGATGAGGCATATATATTATACAAAAAAAGTGTATCAATTAAAATGTATATGATTACGACTTCGACTCCTGTACATGTGAGTAAGACCATTATATATAGTTTTACTACTATGACTTATATTACTTAAGACGTTAACAAACACGATTTGCTAGAGCGTGTAATGATGTTATAGACTTCAATGATCGAAATCAAGTTATTACAAGTAAACTTCTTCAGCAGGGTTTTCGTTATCACAAACTACGTAGATCTTTCTCTAAATTCTACCGCCGCAACGAGGGCCTGCTGGAAAAGTACAACACCAACCTTAAAACACTTCTGCGACTAGGCATATTACAACCCTCATTTTATGAAGATGTGGTCTATAATTTTCGAAAGTTAAAGGGGTCTGACGGGTTTCCATACCGCTTTACAAATTTAATCAGGAAGTTCGTCAGAAAAGGATATAACCCTTTGGTTTTACAGCGCACTGCATGTTTAGTGATTGACCCCTCTACAGTCAGTCATTACGCTTCACTTTTCACTTGTGCGATGACTGGACTACTCTATGAGTGTACCTACTGAAACCCCAACTAAGGGAGGTGGGTGCATGAGCTTTCGTCCCTCGGGTTTTCTGGTCGTACCCTAGATTGTTTTTCTCTTTAGCTGCAACTACTATGGTTGTTCAGTACGATTCTGGGTACATCCTGAGATGTTTATTATTTTGTATGTGTTTCTTTAGTTAGTTTCTCTGGATGTGTACTTTATTGTTAGAGAATTACTTTTGATGGGATGTAGATTTCTTTACACTGTCTTGTCTATTTGGGCCCTGCAGACAAGATAATAGCGAGGATTGTGCGCATATAAAATCGATTCAAGCTAACCAGTAGGCCTTATTGCCTACTGACCGTTCCAAGTCGGTAACCCTGTCTTCACCACCCTTTCTGTTGTTTTTGTCTCTTTCACTGTATTATCAAGTCCTTGTTTGCAGTACAGTGCGGACCTACGATGCCATTGCGCTCGGACGCTGTGGTTTCTATACGACCCTATATCTCTTGTTTGTACCATTCAATATTTAGCCGTGTCAGGAGTTGAAGTTCTAAATTACCCTTTTGCACTAAATGAAAGTACTTACTAATTCCTACGAACTCTCCTGTATTTTAAAACGGGTCCTTTCATACAGTGTCGTACGCTGATTATACAGTCCAGCTTAATCTAGGTTGAAACATTGACACCACGTTTCAAGACAGCGAGGTTCAACAAATAAAACGTTGAACCATATAATTATATTAAATTTTCCTCAGGCTACCTGCCTTATGATTATACCAAACATTTACAATTGTTCAAAGCAATGGTTCTCAACACAATCATTTACAATAAGCTCCAACACGAGCTCCTCTCAACACCCGTTGATTTTTTAACTAAGCAATTTGGTTCGGAACTTGATCTGTTCGAACCTATAACTATATATCCGGAGTAAAGTAAAATAAAGAGTTTGTTTTAACACTATCTTTTAAAATCTAACACTTATTAGTGGTTCGGCATCATACGTCGAACTGATCACTACTATGAGCTATCCCGGATTATAGCTTCAAACCCATGTCTATAAATTAATATTGAAGTCTCAGCCTTACATGTTGGGGTGGAAACAAGCCTGAGATATCACTTTGGATCACTATCAGGTTCGAACGTATGTTCATACACTTCGAACAGTTGTATCAACCTAACATCTTTCAACTATCAACATCAAACGTTGAGCTGTACCTGTTCTGACCAGTCCCTTGGTCAGCCAGTAGTTCGAACGTTCGTTCTACAGCTCGTCTGTCGAACCGCAGTACGTTCAACATTACTCACGAGCTACGAACTCCCTATTACTCTGTCTTGTAGCTCAACCATCTTCTTTCGAGCGCGGAATACTACTATGTGAACTCCCTATTGTTAAGACCAAAATAAACCTATATGCTGGTAGAATCCTACTGAACATATTGCCTTCCGCCCGACGCAATTAAGCTCCTTAGGGTTTTCAGACAAAGAGTCAGATAAACATACTAACGATCTCTTATTGGAATTCTCAGGTTTGTGATGTCTTATCTTACCTTTTATTCATCTTTATATATTGTTGTCCTTTGTTTCTTTGTGTGTTTGAGGTTCGCTGTCGTCCTTGAATGCTACTTTTCCTGTTCGATGTTTATATCTAATTTTTTTTATATAAAAACCGAGTTTCTTGCGCTATGCGGATCAAAGTGAAGCGGAGACGTGCTGACCACAACCGTTTGGCATGATTTTGTAACTACTGTTGCCTTGTTATCGTTTTCTGATTAATCAATAATATAGTGTTACCATCGGTGCCTTGAATACTGCATTCGACCTTTATATCAGCTTTTACCTATGACTAATTTTATGAATACCGTAAACATGTTAACCTGTTATTCAAGGCCATACATTTATAATTTGTAACATATAAATGTTTCCGGATGAGTCATATAGACGTTGCTGGATGAGAAAATAACATACTGATTTACCTTTAACATAATTTTATTAGAAATTAATTCACAATAACTATATTAATTGCATTGATACTTCAACAATTCCACAATTTGAATCAAGTCATGAGATCACATGACCATACACTGCCCTAAATAATTTCATATAAAATAGAAACAATGCTATTTATTTCATCAAGAAATTTAGACAGCAAAACAATGATCCTTCGCAAATTTTGAGTAGTATATATTAAAATAACATTGCATGACAGTCATATGATTTTTCACATCCTACACATCATGTGAATATGTTAAATGTAACAATCAATATTCTATTTACTCATCCAAAACAACTTCTATATGTTACTAATTATAAACGAATGAACTTGGATGGCACGCTAACATGCATACATCTTTCTTGAAACTATTCATAGTTAACACATGTATATCGACAATATCGCCTTTCTTGATTCAAGCTATCACACATATCACTGACACCTCTAAAGGCAAGATGTTGATGCGCACTACATGTGCGCCTATTTTGACCTCTTCTTTCATGACCTAACTCGTTAAACCCATTCTGATTGATTATATTGGTATATTTGGTGAAGTGGGTCTACGGATTGTAGGACGCATAGCTGCGTTGTTTGTATGTTGGGTGTCTTGAAACCGTTTTAAGGATTAAAATGCATTGACCATATATGTTAAAACAATACTAATACTGCTTAGCATATAACTCAATACTGGCCTCTCCAAGCAGATGTAGAGTGGTAATGCACGGTCATTGTGTCTATCTCACGTGTTGTATACGATACCTTCGGCATCCTATCTGTACACGAAGCATTGCTGCTTTCATCTCGGTAAGATGAGTTTTGTTGATAATTATCTTGTGATTTATTTGGAGGGCTGAACACTATTTATCCATGGCTATCCACAGCTCTTGGATCATTCATTGTAGTCTTTACGAATTGATATAACAAAGGACCAAATGAAACTTTGGATTACATCTCTGGATCCCACAAAAGCGGTTCCCACCGCTGCCACCATAAAAGTGTAACATGCTACTGTTTCTCAAGCATTGTTTGGGCCTATATTTACTCTAACTGAAGAAACGATCAAACGATTGATCATAAAATAAACAATGTCGGGTTTTGATTGTTGTTCGACATTCGATGTTCAAAAACGATCAGTTTTTCGCACGATAACTTTATTTTCTCGAACCAATGAACGTTTAAATCGAAGGAAATAAATAATCTTCGGTTTAAATGTATGAAAGTCATATAATAAAGAAAGTTAACATCAATGTAAAGTGGTGTTTCCAAAAACAGATTTTTGTCTAAAACACACATTCAGCTGTTTGACAGTTGAGCAAAGACGCAGTTACAATTGACAACGGAAGTTACTCAGTTCACAATGCGTCAGTGTCTTTGTATTATCTTTCATAGCAAATGTTGCACTCAATACAAACCCACTACAAGATGGTACATACCGGGAAAACAACGAGCCATTTCCTGCAGAAAACGCCGTTGACGGTCTTAAAATCTGCGGCAATGTGGTCCATACTACCTTCAGTGTAACGGAATTAAGAACTGTCCCATGGTGGAAAGTCGACCTTGGCCATATATATACGATTCAACAAATTGTCGTGTACGGTAGAACTACACCTACATCACGTAAGTTTCGATTTCTTCCTAGAATGAATCTGAAAAAAGTGAGAATGTTATTTAAATCGCAAGCATATTTGTGGCCATGTCGTTATTTGTACATTCATGTTCACTAGCGAATTTGGGTAATATCCCGATGAAATTTATGAGAAATTTTACTATATAGACACCGAGCTATGCATTATCTGTACATATAGTATTATAGTATAAACACAAACCAGACTTCAGTTACATAGTGTATATGTCTAAACTGCCGTTAGTAAAAAAACATTTTAATATTGTTACAGACAGTAGTAACATTATTACCTGCAGGAACTGAAACCGATGAATTATGAATTATAAATGTAGTTTGTTTCTCCTGCGAAAGTGTTTTAAATGAGAACAATAAGGTTGTCGTTGATAAGGTGATGTGGTAAGGTGTATATCGTGTTAAAAAATCATTAGTACTTATAGATGAAGCTTGACGTTTAGTATACCCACGTTTATGAAGAAAAAAACGGGTATATTACAATCGCCTCCGTTCGTCCGTCTTTGTCCGTTACCCTATCTCCTCATAAACCTCTGAACGGAATGCAACCAAACTTAGGGTATGACTTCAACATATGATGACGGCGTGCAAGAGCAACACTATTTTTGTCTCCGCAGCCAGGGGCCTTCAGAGGAGGTCAAAAGTTCAAATACATTAAATATTCAATTACACAGTCATTTTTTCCATATAACATGATATATGTAATCGTCTAGGAAATATAAACAACATATCAAAAGATTGTAATATTTAAAACTCGGACGTCTGCCCAGGGGCACAGGGTGAGTGGGTGGGGTCAGTTTTGTTTGTAATTATGTCTCAAATGGAATGTTTTGTTGATGGGATTATATTTTTTTAACTTGGCGAAGTACAAGTATACTCCTCTGAAAATACAATGCATATCAAACAATTTAAGTTTGTCCACCTTAGAGGTGTGCCAAGGTGGGGGAAGTGGGCAGGGTGTGTGGGTGCAGAGTGGGTGTGAGGTGGGGGGGGGGGGGGGTGGGGAGAGGTAAATTGGGTCAAATATCTAAAAAATAATACTCAATATAATGTAATGATTTGGAGAATATTATTATAATTTCCTCCAGGGTCACCATGGGACTCTCCGATAGGGGTCAAAATTCAAATACGCAACATTTTTTATTCATTTACAGTGTCATACATGTATACAGAAAAACATAAACAGTACTATTTCTAATCTTAGTATTAAAGAAAAATCAATACAATTACATGTAAAATGGATACAGGGTTAAAGGGAATTGACCTCTGTGAAAAAAACATGGGTATTTGCGAAGGCGCGGTCGAATCTGTTCTAGTTACATATTTTATCAAGAACTTTTCCTGAATTTGTAATTAACCAAAATAAATTAACCCAGAGTTGTTATAAGCTTTAGAGCAATATGGTTTAAAATAATCTTTAACGGCAGTAAGACAAGACTACACGTTTCGAGTACACTGTCTAGCAGTACAAATAACTTGGGCTTTGTAAAGCTGTTTATGTAATTAGTGAATATAGTACATAGTTGGAAGTTTCTTTTGCGTTTCGTCTAACCCAGTCTTGCACCCGGTGATATGTGTCAGTAGATTCAACTGGAGTATACCAATTAGTGTTACTGCATTCCTTTGGTAAAACATTCACGTGATGTAGGTGTCAGACAGTAGTAACATTATTACCTGCAGGAACTGAAACCGATGAATTATGAATTATTAAATCCCTGATTGTAAATTACGAAACGAAAATATAGGTATCGGAGGAAGTAAAGAGGGGTTAGCATTATACGGTTAATACGGGTATATATACTTTTAAGAACTGACTATTTTCAAGTAGAAATGGAGTTTGGGTCCGCATGTTATGTAAGACACCATTTTATACTAAACTCGTCAATGGATTGGGCTGTCTGACCACTATTTGCATTTAAATCAATACTTGAAGGTAACATCTACTTCGGAACTTTAGAAAACAAACGCGAATAGGTTTATCTACAATTTTATCAAAATTAACAGTGATAACATGACCTAACGGAGCATATCAACATTTTCATGTATTATACTTACAATCTTAGGAGATTGTTGTATGTCAATGTCAGAAACTCTGTTGTATTTATTATTTTATACTTATAACAAATTATAGGACTTTCTGATTTAGGAGTAAAATCAACAACGTGAATCTCTCGAAAATGCTTCGCATGTCAATAAAATCAATACCCTAAAGATATAGTATTTTAGAAAATGTCTGACCGGATCAGACGCCGTGTCAATATGGGGTCGGAGACCATGTTGATGATTTAAATATGGAAGCAGTGTTTTTAAATGATCTGTACGAATGCAAATTGTGTCTGCTTCCTCGTCGATCACCTTCAGTGAAGACATGGACAAAGAGGTAAGACGTGAAGGCATATAGAGCTTTCCAGACTGTTTAAAAATAGTATGTAAATACGCAACTGACATAGTTACGGGAGATTTACGTTTAATGATTCCATTACGTCTACGACAATGAGACCTCGATTTAGGCTTTCGAATAGAACATATAGAAACAAATGTCAATACTAGGATCTTTTGAATATTTCCTTGTTGATAAATATTATCATTAAAACCCAGTGGATATTTAGTCAAAATTTAGTGATTGCTTGTAAACATTGATATGACCGCATTATTTATTTTTCTGTTTCTCACGTGACATCCATTAGCACATTCTGTTTTTATCATACTGTATTAAGTCTTGCGTTACATCACTTACCCGTCTATCTCAATCGATTGATGCGCTCGTCTATTATTACTCGCGAGTGCAAATGAATTGTCGACTTAAAGTTCAAATACACGGATCGTTCCATTTTGTACCGCTATCGAATTCTGAATTCTGTCATAACATCCTGTTTCTATTTAGTAAATATTCAATAAAGGTAGTTGTGGAGTGTTTATCAACGTAATTATGTTTGTTTTTTTTGTTTTATAAGTTAAACGTTACGGACAGTGTCCTTTAATGTTTTAAAACATTCATGAAATGATGAAATATGAAATAGTTTGCTCCGAACAATTCTAATAAAGAAAATAAATGATTGTAATTAATAATCAAATAATAATCTCCCGAATTATTGTCAAACACGCATTACATCCTGTGAAATGAACACATTTGCTTTAATTGTCATGATGACCAAACTGTCTTAGAAAAAATCCTTATATAACAGCCACCTTTTTTTTTTGCCACACCAGAATTTGGCAAAAATGCCAAGTAATTCTAAAATATATGCAGTATTTTTGAGCGTTTGATATTGTTCATTTGATCATATTGAACACACTCTATACCATTTTAGCCAAATTTGTACATGAGAAAGATATGATATTGTATGTCAAAGTGAATATTTCATCAATCACGCTGTATTGTTGCTGTCTCCTGGGAATTTTTAACCCATATTTTACTTGGGAGAAATAACACATGGGATTCTTTGAAATTTTAAATATCGATTATTTAATCGAAGTTCATGCAGACATGTGGTAATTCATGTAAACACATTATAATTATACATTATCTCAATGTCGCCAAAAAAAAACGTGGGATTTTTTTCCCATATAAAAATGGGATTTTTTTTTTAAATCCCACGTGATTATAATCCCATAAACTTATCCCATAAAACTTCATTAGGTTTTGCAAATATTTACAAATACAATGTAGTAATAATGACATAACATATCTATACATAATTATTCATAGAAAAAAATATTAGTGGAATAAAAGTAGAACTTACGGCAGTAACACTAGTAGTATTAAAAACAGCAGCAGTAGTAATAGTAGTAGTAGTAGTAGTAGTAGTAGTAGTAGTAGTAGTAGTAGTAGTAGTAGTAGTAGTAGTAGTAGTAGTAGTAGTAGTAGTGGTGGTGGTAGTAGTAGTAGTAGTAGTGGTAGTAGTAGTAGTAGTAGTAGTAGTAATAGTAGTTGTAGTAGTAGTAATATTATTATTATAAGTAATAGTAATAGTGGTAGCAGTAATAGTAGTAGTTTTAA
>JAWPHD010016821.1:32500-47808 GCA_037043455.1 Cyrtodaria siliqua
TACCAATTGTTATCGGAAAAATGTCCCTAGGTACGAATCTGAGCGAGTCTTAATTATAGGTATAAAAGCACTAATTATTTTTCCAATAGACACCAATGTTAAAGTGTCAATTATTAATGATTTGCTGCAAATTCAACTCAAGTATGGATAATGCAGCAGTGTAATGTTCGTATAGAAAACTATTTTTCCACTTGAAAAATCACCAGAAAACGTGGGGTCACAAGACATGTAAGAAAGTTCTTGTTTGTTTACTAAACAGGTCAAGGGTACAGCTGTATTTATTGATCGACTGTTTTCATTACTCACAAAATGTAAGCATAGAGTCGAAATTTCGAAAATGTTCATTAGTGATCCAGTAAAACCTATTAATACGCTTCTTAACCACGAAATCGAATAGAGATGGACAGTTCTTCCCTACTTATAACGCCCATTTCCATCAAAAGAGGATGGATTACTTTTTATTATAGGAAATACATTCGACTACACCTCGGAGGTTGACATGTAATTAGTGGTAGTAAACCTACAGTGCCACTTACGGACAGGGCAATATCGTTAGAAGTTGATTATTGTGATATTGAAATTGCATTTCTCTCTGAATTTTTGGATTAAGTAAATATTGGATAATGAAAATTACCGATAATTCGTTTATTTACCATGACTAACTTGTGACACATGTTTTGAATTCCTTGAAAAGGATCACCCACACACACCATTATGAAGTAATTCTCATTGAAAATGATAAATAATTAAATTTGTTAAGCTTGACTTGAAGAGAAACACTTTCTTGCTTACAGTTTAACCATTTTTAAAATAATAAATTATTTTTTTCTTAAATAATCTATTTATTATTAATGTTTCATTACCTAGTTATACATTATACTTCAATATGTGCTTTTGTGTAAGATAAAATCATGCAAAATTCAAGACATTAACACTAATCACATCGTTTCATCCCTCGATATCTACATTGATATTAATACGCATATTAAAATTATGTTATCAATTATAAAATAAATGTAGTTAATCATGTTTATTATAAATATCTTTGATTTAAAAAACACTTTTTTATAAATACATTATTTGACAATATTGCATATCTTAATTATAACCATAGTCTGATTTATAGTACCCCGTCGGGTACTCCAAACAGTTTTGCAGATCGGATGGTAAAATCACGGACTCATTTACATGTAATATAGACTGGTCCTGGTAAAATGTACAGAATTAAGCAGATATCAGACGTTTTATTTTAAGTTTAAATTACTGTTTTAAGTCGAAGATTATTGTAAATTGTATTAATTAATAGAGAATTAGTATGTATATTTACTGTCAAAGCGTTTTTGTGTTTCTTTTCCGATTTTTTATAAAGTGGAGATGTTGGATGATTTTGATTGCGTATAATGAAGTCTGTAAATATCCTATTAATTAGCAGTTCGTGGAAGATTAACAGCAGAATCTCAAATATTGTACTTGATCACTTTCTTACTTGAATTATTTTCGAATTATAGGTAAAGAAATATTGGCCGAAAATTGAGTAATTAGCGAACCAATTGTGTTTAAAGAAGAGATTTGGTGTTATACAAATGATATTATAACAGAGAATTTCTATAGGTAACTGTAAATCGCTGTTAGAAATACATTTGCACAAGAAAATTGAGATTATTAGTGTTTTGTCAAAGGATGAGGCCCGTCCCATAAAGAGTGTATACGGTAATAATGTAGTAAACATTATAACCGTTTTGCATTTTATGTGCACTTGTATATATGTTAAAACAACTATGTATAGATGGATTTTTTTAAAAGACCCGTGTTAACAATTAATAGTTTTTGTATTTTTAGCACAATATACTCTATTATCAATTACTTCTCTGCCATTTTTTAGTAAATCTCAAATGCAAGAAACTCATCGGGACTTCAAAATTCAAAAATCGTTGTCATCTGTCAGTGTTTTTGATCACCTGAGCCGAAGGCTCAATGTGCTGTTTTGGAATCACTCTTCGTCCGTCCGTTGACTGTCCGTCGTCCGTCGTCGTCGTTATCTTTTGCTTCTGACGACTTTTTCTCAGAAACCGTTTGTCGGAATTCAATCAAATCTTATATGAATTCATTGAACTGGATTTTATAGTTGCACCAACAGCTAAGGCCATTTGGCGACATTTCAGCTTTATATTGGTGAAGGACGACCCCAGGTGCAAACCCGGGCATTTTTTCGTGCACGGGCGCTCACCTGAGTAGAACCACCGAAGTTCCGCAAGCAAGCTGGATAGCTTGATACTCATACTTAACAGTCCTGGCCCCATGGGGAATCGAACCCACAGCGGTGAGGGACATGTGATTTCAAGTCTGAGACCACTCGACCACGGACAACCCCAAGTTTATGTGAAGCATCATTATATGTTTGTTCAATTGGTGCACCTGAGGTCATAAATGCCCCCCGCAATGGGGCTTATCCGTTTCATTTAACAAATCTTAAAAAATCGTCTGCAAAAATACACGATATAGAGCTGTGATATTTTGCATGTAACATCGTATTATGGTCCTCTAACTAGTTTGTTCTAATGGTGACCCTGAGGTCAAATTTGGACCCGCCCCAGTGGTCACATATTAAACATAGACTTATATAGGGAAACACTTCAACAATATTTATCTCTGAAACTACAATAGCCAGAGGTTTAATATTTTGCATTTACCTTAAGGTTATGGTCATCTACCAAGTTTGTTCAAATCGTGACTCTGTGGTCAGATTTGAACATTTCCTGTTCTGATTCCTTTTAGTGTATTTATATTCATTCATTCATAACCTTTCATTATTCAAAATGAATCCGTACGGAACTCTATTATGCTCCGGATAAGATTTTTCAAAAAGGGGAGATAATTAAAAAAGTAGTGAAGCTAGAATTATGGTTCCTATGAACTGCACTCCGTCTCATTATCCTTATTATTCACAGGAACTTTAATCAAGCATACTTTTTGAGTTATGCTCCGGACAAAAAGCGCACGGACGCACGGACGCACATACGGACGGACGGAAAAAGCGGCGACTATATGCTCCCCCATAAGAAACAATCTAGTGTTTTTAGTTACAATATATCTTATATCAAAAACTAAGGTAATAGTAAATGAAAAGAAAAAAACTGTGATGGGGCCTCAATATAATGTCTCTGTGGTAATCAGTCAGCGAGAAGTAAGCAGTTAAAAAGCATGCTATCCATGACTTTTCAACGACTACAATCAGCTGGGAAATGTGTCTTTAGAGCTACACAATCCCGATAAAATAATACAATTTCAAGTTGTTTTAAACATAAGAACGCCTATAGATAAAGTTCTTTGCTGGTTTGTTGTCTACATTGTTTAGGCTGGTATATTGTCATAGCGTATATCGAGGCATTTGCATAATAGGCGTGATAAACGCTTCGGTAACTTTGAAATTGTACCACCCAGCGATTACGGGTATATAAGCCTAAACGTTTATATAGCAATTTGCTCAGATATCCGATAACTACAGATTATTCAACTCGATGAGGATATTTAGTGGCGTGCAATGCAACTATATACATGTAAAATGTGTAAGGCATAACGTAAATACATCACTATGTAGAGAATTATAAACACTTACCCGCGTATTCCACATATGTTCCATATCTTGTATATACTTATTTCCTAAAATATCCTTCAAATAATCCAAAATCACACACGTATTGTACATGTATACATATACAGAGAGCGTGTATCAGCAGCCAATAGTATGACACGTGGAATACATGATCAAGTGTTGACTCGGGACAGGGAGAAATTATTGTTTACAATGAGACACTTGAAGGATATTGTTCAAATTAAGTTTTATATATGGAATTTTCTTTTGTTGGAAAAAGACCAGCAATGTTATTTCTCGCAAATCGTAGTTTTCAGGATGTGAGGAAGGGGTATACACATGAATGTCGCCCATCCGTCTATCCTTCAGTTGCCCTTTTCAATTCCGGAGCTTCTTGGGAAAATAATAAGAGTCACAATTCGTAAAAAAAGGATCGCTCTTGCGTGCGAGCTTTTGTGGGTGTGTGCCTAAACCGTGCTTGTGTGCGTGTTATTATGCATATGTTTGTTAATATTTAAATCGGAATGATTTGAAAGGCATTTGAATACTACTTCTTCATAAAAAAAGAAAATTCATAAAGAAAAAAGTTTTAAAAGTGCTAGGGCCTGGACTAAAACCCCGTCCGCAACGGCGAAAACATACTAAGACAGCGCGTTTACCTATTGCGCTACGGAGGCCGATTAACAATGTGGTATTAATTAAGTTACTTAACATAAATATGCTCAATCGCGAAGACTGCTAATATCACTGTGGATAGACGTAACGGACCCTGGTTGCTCAAAACTGCGTTACCTTGATTCTGGTTGCACTTGTAACGGACCCTGGTTGGTAAATGGACACTGGTGTCAAAAAGTTCGAACATAAAGATACAGTATCGTATGTATAAGAAAAAAACTTTATACGACGGAACTTTTGAATATCATATCCTTCGAAATGCATTTTCTTATGTACAACAAATGCAGAATAATTCCTAACAAGCTTACTCTTAACCGGTCGATACAAAGTTGATGACTTTAAAAAGCCAAACTTCCATATGTTCTCTCTGACTGATTTAATGTGATCCCAAACTGGTTTGCAACTGCTGTTGTTCAATAAAGATAACTGTTTAGTCTAAAAATCTGCAAATATTTACATCATGTCTAAATTTCAGAGCACCGGACCCTGGTTGCTTTGTAAGAAATGCTTGAGATTCTGACAACAATCTGTATCTTTGGCACCGGATCCTGATTGATATATACCTTCAGATTAAAGAGAAAACGACGATCGGGAATATGGCTCCACCAAAACAAACAATAAAAAAACCACATCTATTGGTTGCATGGTGTTTTAAGTCATCTTCAGCACATTTTAGGTTATATATGATGGTCGATTGTTTCGTGGGGGAGGCAAGGCAGACCAGTACTGCATGCCTCATGAAATCTGGGAACGAGCTGGATTCGTACCCACGACCTTAGCGGTGAACTTGAAACAGTGCCTCACCAGTCTGGACCACCGGTACTAAAATCATTCATGCGGCAGCATGATGGAAAATAAAAAAAGAACAGCCCAATATTGAATGTAGAGGGTGTGATCTTGTTATAGTGATAGAATCTGGTGGCGAGTTTGGCTAAATGCATCTATGTCGTACAAGGAACAATACTAAAGAAATGTACTCCGGACCTACGTTCGTGTATATACGTTTGCGCCTTGAGATAATTCTCTCTTCACGATCTGTCGTTCGTCGACAGTACCCTAAAATAAACTATGGGCCCGCAATAGACATTAACCAAACTAACTTTCCCCGCAGCGCGCTGCATGATGGTTTTTGTCGCCATTTTACACGACAATGACCTCAAACAGTTTTTATATTTGTAACCGGAGGCCCCGGGTTCAATCCTCCGTGGTGCCACTGAGTTTCGTCGGCGTGTTCTTGGGCAAGACACTTTCCTTTAGCCTCGTTTGTCGGATGGGGACGTAAACCGGGCGGTCTAGTGTATCGGTCTGTCCTCCGAGCACGTTAAAGAACCATAGGAATCTATTCGATAATAAGAGTAGGGCACGGTACCCGGATTCCTATGTATCCTTCCTCTCTCTCTGGGGCGGCTCTAAATAACCTTATACTGTGTTGATGATCCGATAAACAACATTTAATATTTAAAAAAAAGGTTTATTCAAAAGGCATTATCTTAGATCACGCAGCTGTGTACACACTGTCTGTAAAAATCCGAAAATTAAAAAAAACACAAAAAAAACACAATCAAATGAAAAAGTAGGGGCGAGAGAATATAAGGATTCAGACTATATCATCAACTTGTCAGCGTCAAATAAGATATAAAATAGTTGGAAAAAACGAACCACAGCGTATCTGGGAATGAAACAATATTTATAGCCGGTCTCCCAAAAGAAAGGAAGGATACATACAAATCCGAGAAGCTGCCATAATCTTACTTACGAATATATTTTCCTTTGAGCAAATTGTTCCAAGGATAGACTCAGAAACACAGAATTGAATTGAATTGGATTTTATAGTCGCACCAACAGCTAAGGTCATATGGCGACTTTCCAGCTTCCATTGGTGGAGGAAGACCCCAGCAGGTGCCCCTCTGGGCAATTTTCGTGCACGGGCGGGCACCTGGGTAGAATCACCGACGTTCCGCAAGCCAACTGGATAGCTTCCTCACATAAAGATTCCTAGGCCCCTGAGGGATCGAACCTACAGCGGTGAGCGGCAAGTGATTTCAAGTCAGAGACGTTAACCACTCGGCCACGGACGCCCCTCAGAAACACAGAACCGGTGTACATACCAATCGGACGGACGAGAATAAAGGAACATGTTTTACTCAATAATACACAGAAGAAATTGACTTGCGCGATAAGGCTTCATCCGGGTCAAATGCAACGTGCTATCAAGTAGACCACGCCAGCACCCTTGAAGTGTACGAGTTTGGAGGGTGAAAACTCGTTAAATGTAAAAATCTTTAAAATATCTCAGCACATTGTTTTTTTCCATAAGTTGACCCCCGCATAAACCCCACCCAATTGAAAATGTCGCAGCTTTATCTTCCACCGCTGATATCAGACCGAGATATTTCGAACAGGGGAACATATCTAGTCGTTTTTGGACTAGGGGACTAGGGGTCTTTTCAAGCCCTAGTCCTTAGCAGGCGACAAAATTCGAGCACACAGAGGTATTTGTCTTGGTTGAATTTTGGGAATGTACATACTTAACATAAAAACAACTATATACTAGTATATAAGGACCCTGGGGGAAATGCAACACATTGAAGGAAATTAAAACAAAATCAAGGGGGGAGAGGTAGGTTAATGCCACTGGACACTAACATGAGGGATATGCCTCGGTTAAATTTCAGGGCTGGTTACGGGCCAGTTTTCATTCAAAATTACTTTACAAATCAATGAACTTAGGAAAGGTTAATTACTAGTATTTGAACTTAACTGTTATACTAAAACTTTCGGTTTTTAGTTAACACTTTCCCTGTCATACAGACGGAAGCTGAGACATCTTTCATATTTTCTTTGATTTTGAAATATTATCAATCAGAATTTTAATGTTCAGATTGCCAATTCATACATTTGTGTTGCATTTTTTTTTGTTTCGTGAAAACATCAATATTGGGCCCCACTCCGAAACATTGGGGTGTGGAGTCCTCCGGCTCTTACGCCTATGTTTATAAGACTATATAGAAACTCTCTCTCTATCTCACTGCTTCCACCCCACTCCTTCCTTCCCCCACTCTCTCTCCCCTTTTCCCTCTCTACCTCTCGCTTTCTTTCTTTCTCTGTATCTCTCTTTCTCTGTGTGTGTCTCTCTATCTCTTTCTCTCTTTCTTTCTCCCTCTTTTTGACTCTCTATGTCTCTCTCTCTCTCTGTCTCTGTGTCTCACTGTATCTTTCTATCCATTTTATTTTCAATTTCAAAATTTCAATTCATGCATGCATTAAGAGGAATTCATTAAAATTATGTTGATTTATAATCTACTAATATGTGTAAACCATGCATACATAACTTCTATATCTCCATCTTTACCATTACCTCTACCAATATTACAATTTCGATAAACAATGTCTCCCTTGTGTTTTGTGTCAGTATACACTACACACAAACACACACACACACACACACACATAAAAATGGTGGATTATTTGTATATAATAGTTTCGTTGATGCAACGCGATAGTTGGAAAGGCTACGTTTAATTATAGGTATTGTTTTGGATTATATATAAATATGGACTTATAAGGTTGTTTGAGTAAGTACATTTATAGCTTCCTTTTCAATTTCTAATGACTTGTATTTCCTATTAGGTCTTTCTACTGAGGATTGGCCTCATTAGTTCGGTGGTAAGATGCCGTCTGCTAAAATCCACTTTTATACCCGTTATAAGACCAGTGGTCGATTCACAAAGTACCTGAAGCGTCTCAATGATATACGTTAAAGACTCATTGCACTACTCGCGCAGGTCCGATCTAAAATTAGAATGTATTTGGATTGATTTATCCCTGAACCAAAAACATGTACTGGTAGCTGTTTTGTACAGACCACCTAATTCTGATGTTACGTATACTAATATGATAGTGGATTCAATAAATCTTGCTATCGACACAGGACTTAAAGATATCATTATTACGGGTGATTTTAATTTTGTTAAATCAGTATAATTCGCGAAAGGTTGATATGCTATGTCAGCAATTTAATCTAGTCTAGTCTATTAACGAACCCACTCATTTTATTGAGACATCTGCTTCTCTAATTGACATCCGTTTACTTAGTAATAGAGACTCCCTTATTACATGCGATGTTGCCGAACCTTTTCTTAACCAAAATACCTGATAGCACTGTCCTGTGTTTGGCATCTTTAAATTTACAAAAGCCAAATTTAAATCTTTCACCAGGAAAATTTGGAAATATGATGACCTCCTGCGAATAAAGTAAATCAAATTAATTGGGATGAATTAACCAATAATGATGTTAATATTTATGCAAAGATATATCTGACAAAATGTTTTTGCCTAGCGAAAGGTGCATACCTAATAAAATCGTACGAGTACGACCATATGAACCGCCGTGGTTAAATAAAGATGTCAAGACAAAAATAAGGGCAAGAAAAAGGGAATACAGAAACGTCAAACGAACGAACCTTATCCAACACTGGGACAATTTAAACGTTTAAGAAACAATACAATTGCAAAAATACATGCATCAAAACAATCGTATTATGACTACCTCTCCAATAAGCTTAAATGTTCTACTCTCTCTTATAAAGATTGGTGGAAGACTCTTAAAACATTTATAAAGCATAATGAAACTTCATCCATTCCTTTCTTAAACAACAATGGAATTATAATAACTGATAGCGAAAAAACGTCAAACCTGTTGAACGATTTTTTCAAGAAAAGACACTTCTAAATGATGTAAATATTCCCCCTCCTATAACGACATACAGGAATATCCAGTCATCTCTTGAACTGTCCGCACTAACTCAACTAGAAGTTTCCTCAGTCCTTAAATCACTACCGCTAGGCAAATCTATGGGCCCTGACGAGATTAACAACCGTGTCCTGCGAGAGTTAGCCGACGAACTAAGTACCCCCTTGTGTAATTTATTTAATTCTGCGATATCAGCGGGAATCTTTTCAGATATCTTGAAAGAGGCTTTTGTATGTGCGGTCCTTAAAAAGGGTGATCCATCGCTCGTTACCAACTATAGACCGATATCTCTTCTTAGTGCCGTAGATAAAGTTTTTGAAAGGCTTATGTTGAAACACATCTTTAACTTCTTTCGTGACAATAATTTTCTTACTGCTTTTCAGTGAGGATTTATTCCTCGAGATTCAAATGTTAATCAACTAACATATCTTTACAATGCGTTTTGCCAAGCTTTAGATGCCGGTAAAGAAGTACGTGTGATATTTTTCGATATCAGTAAAGCCTTTGACCGAGTCTGGCATAAAGCTCTTCTTATCAAGCTAAAAGCAGCGGGACTTTCTAATGATCTTTTAAATTTACTGTCGAGTTACATTGAGAACAGGTGCCAACGTGTTGTAATTCCTGGTTCAAAATCCAAGTGGAATAAAATAAACGCGGGTGTCCCACAGGGTAAGTTTTGGGACCACTTCTTTTCCTTGTTTATATTAATGACATAGTTGAAAACATCACATCTAATATACGCTTATTTGCTGATGACACTAACCTTTTTCTTATAGTCGATCATAATACTGACGCCCAGACTACAGCTAATGCTTTAAATTAAGATATAGTGAAGATAACTGACTGGTCAAACAAATGGCTTGTCACTTTCAACCCATCAAAAACCGAATCCACCCCGCACTTGTAATACATTCCCAGGAAATAGAAGTTGTTTCCTCGCACAAACACCTAGGTTTTTATCTTTCCGATGACTGTTGCTGGCACACACATATTAACTACGTTTTAAAAAAACATGGTCCCGAATATACATAATGAGAAAACTAAAATTCCAGCTAGATAGAAAATCTCTAGAAATAATTTACATATCCTTCATAAGACCTATTTTAGAGTATGCTGATATTATTTGGGATAATTGCACAAACAACGAAAAACAAGAACTCGATAAAATTCAAAACGAAGCTGCTAGAATTGCTATATGCACTTCTAAACGTGTATCAATCTATAAACTTAATCAAGAATCATGCTGGGAAAGTCTTGAATCTCGTCGATCTAAACATAAGCTGATTCTCTTTCACAAAATGATCAACCATGTTACCCCTCCTTACCTCTCAAATTTAGTTCCACCAGTAGTTAGCGAGTCATCTCGATACAATTTAAGAAATGCAACGGACTTGCAGATTGTGCGTATATAAAATCGATTCAAGCTAACCAGTAGGCCTTATTACCCTGTCTTCACCACCCTCTCTGTTGTTTTTTGTCTCTTTCATTGTAGTTTCTAATCCTTGTTTTCAGTACAGTGCTGACCTACGATGCCATTGCGTTCGGACGCTGTGATTTCTATAGGACCCTACACTTCTCAAAACTGCTAACTACACCGCTACGTTTTGGGTTATATATATCGATGGGTTGAATGTTTTTCAATAAAATAAAAAGTAAATACCAATTCAATCATTTTTACATCATTTCATTTTATTTTTTTCATGGGCAATGCTAGAACTAAACCACAATAAGCAATTACAAACGACCCATGTAAACACTAAAGTCACACTTTTCATTTCTTGTTCATAAAAGTGTGACTTTAGTGTTTACATGGGTCGTTTGTAATTGCTTATTGTGGTTTAGTTCTAGCATTGCCCATGAAAAAAATAAAATGAAATGATGTAAAAATGATTGAATTGGTATTTCCTTTTTATTTTATTGAAAAACATTCTACCCATCGATATATATAACCCAAAACGTGAGCGGTGTAGTTAGCAGTTTTGAGAAGTGTATATATCATTTTGCACTCCCACTAGAATCACTGAATTCATTCAAACAATATCTGAAACGTGACATTAGACGGCCTCCTAATTATTACTACTATGGCAGTAGAAAAGCACAGTTACTCCATAGACGTTTACGTACGAACTGTAGTTCCCTCAAACACGATCTGTTCTTAAAGAACATTGTTGATTCGCTACTATGTCGCTATGGCCGAATTGAAAATACTCATTATTTTATTTTCAATTGTCCGATATACCAAATAGATAGAGACGCATTTATGCATACACTTGCGCCCTTATGCACAGTTTCACTCAAAACTATTCTTTTTGGAGATCCAATGGTCTCTTACCAAACAAATGTCGCTATATTTGAAGCTGTGCATATATTTCTATTAGCAAGTAAACGTTTTTAATTGTATCAGTTTTTAGTATACTACTTCCGTTATTGAGGAGCTCAATTTTATATTATTTGTTCTTAACCTTTTGCTGAGTGTCAGCTTGTTGTCAACTATAACACATTCTCTACCCTTTCTCCACTTCGTCACCAAAGAGTTCCATGTTGCTGTTACCACCCCCCACCCCATCCTCCCCCCTCCCCACCCCTCACCGTCCAATTTTTTTTCTTTTCTCTAAGACCTGTTTGTATCGAGTTATTTTTTTCAATCCTTTTACGCGAGATAAGGTAAGTAATGTTTGTTTAGCCATTTCGATGTTAAACTGTATTAACCGCCAACATCAATTGCATTTATTAAATACCAAGGAGAGGAACTTTATAAGATTGCTTTCTTTCGTTCCAATCCTATTAACTTTGTACTATTTATATATGCATGTTGTAGATTATGGAAATAAAATATGTTTAAACCAAATGATAATTATACCACATATAGTAGGATGGGCATAGCTGAGTCTGGGATAAATATAGCCGGAGCCTTGAGACTTGAGGCTCCGGCAATAAGACTATTGTTGTAGTAAGCACGTTTATGATAAAGATATACAGGATGGGTTCGAGCTAATGGAACAGCTCCTACCTACAAATTCCCGCAATCGCAACCCATAACAAAAAAAAAAAAAAAAATCCACACACACGCACGCGCTTTGGCCTATGAATAGATATACGGAGTGCGTTGTCCAATGGTAGAGCGTTGGACAGATCGAGAGGTCGTGGGTTCGATCCATTTACGCCCTCTTTTTTTTTTCTTTTCTTTTTTTTCTTTTTTTTTTCTTTTTTTTTAAAGCCGTCCATATATGGGGACATACGGGAACGTGCCCTACACCAGAGACGTAATAAACCATTATTTCTTAGATCTCTGTCTAAACTTATTAAAGGTGGAATTCTGTGGTTCTTTTTCGGAAAATAGACTCAAATACACGAGACCGCCCGTTTTACATCCGGTCCAATCAACGGGGCTAAGGGAAAGTGTATTGCCGAAGAACGCACCGACGAATATGTGGCGTCGATGAGGCTTGAACATGGGTCCTCCGGGGTTTCATGTCCTCTGGATCACGCGGAGATAAAACGACAAAAAGGGTTCGTAAATGACATATTGTCAGTACCGTGATTGTGGTAATATGTCCGATTACGTGCTAAGTTACTGATTAATAGCCCGTATATACATGTAATTGCATTTAATATCACTTTTAATAGCTTGTAGTCCAATCCATGTGCATGTTTCTATGAATATTGTGATGTTGAATTGATGTATTGTAACATATCTAGTAACCTAAACTTTTAATAGCGCGAAAATAGTGTGGACGTTGACTTGTATGCTGGATTGTGAGTGTTATCATAGACATATGTACATGTCACTGGCGTAGTTAACTATAAAAAAATAAGTATAGTTTCAGCCCCCCCCCCCCCTCCCCCACCCCAACTGCATATGTACATGTCACTGGCGTACGCCCCCGCCCCACCATCATTCATATTCATTTTGTCATTTTTAGCATGCTCATTAAGGTCTTTATCATGAAACGTTGAACCGTTGCTCTATCGTAAATGGAGTATATAATATTAGCCTTCCCAAAATGAACACGGTCATAGATTTCTTTAAAAATCCGACACTTTCGGAGAGCTAGTCTCCGGAAGTACTATTCTTTGCGGCGGAGGAAATAACTGACTTTGGCGGGTTACTTGAGTTTTAGTAGAGTACAATTCGTTAAATATTAAGAAAGTTATAAATCTGAATCAAGCGTGCTGTTTAAATTTTACGATTAACAAGTCTCCATTGGACAAATAATACGCCCATTCTGCCGTCGAATATATTTGTTCTTAGTCTTGCTAACATGCATTGGAAGGAGAAGTAATTAATGACAGCTCTTTTGTTTTTGTAAAGAACTATTAGCGCACTAGTTTTACCAAATATCCTGATATGATATTGCTTATATATTAAAATAAATGTTGAGGGGGTTTGCAAGCATCTGGCCAAAGCAGAAGGCCCAACTGACCTCAAAGGGTTCGCCTTCCCAGTTGGCGAGATCCCATTGGGGAATCTTACCCCGAGTGTTTTTCTCTGCATTTTACAGTATATTTTAACGGATTATCATATGTGTATATCCTTAATACTGTAATCACACCAGGCTCACAATTAGAGTAGGCGATTATCTCTAAACAATGTATAGTGTATTCAGCTATATTATGTGTAATACTAATATGTGAGCTGTATCTGTATTGACCATACAGACTACCTTCCCCGTGTTCAAATCACGGAGGCAGTATAATACTTCAGATAAGTTATGTTAAAATCTCTTACAAAGTGTTTTAACTAGAACAACAGTGTCTACTTTACCAGGAAAACAATATCCTGTATGCAAAAGATCTTTCGGAATAAAAATTCCTTCGTCAGCTGCCATAAAGAGGCACCGTTGTGTTACTTAAATATTTGGCGTTTTAGCCCGTATACACGTATATCCACCCTTGTGAATTTTACATGTGTATTCTCTACCAGTTTATGTTAAACTGTGTGGTATCGTGTGTCACCGTGGACAATGTATTAGTATATATATTCACTTCCAATCTTTACATATATATGTTAGATCGTTTTCACACTCATTTAGTATCAGAATACTAGAAGTTGGAATCTGCCGATCGAGTAGTGTATGCTGTTACAATCACCTACTGAACATTCTCTGTTTTCAGTGTATTGTAAGTTTGTTGCAATTTGTTGTATTGTAACAGTTAATGCGTGTTGGAATCGCTTTGAGTGTGTATGCTATTTTATTACAATTCTCCAGTTCTTGACCTGGCGAGATTTTCGTGTAATCGTATAATCTCTTTGTGTAATAAATACACTAAGCTACACTGAATTGGGTAACACTAATAGTCGATTCTAATAGTTAACCAATCTTCAATATTCTCTACTTTAAAGAGCTGGTCTTCAAACCATCATATTCACCTAAAGTGAATTATGTGTTTATGTATATACACTGTATATTGCGTGTTTGTTTACGCTTAAATATACTTTCTATTCGCAAGCAAATACGAGTTTGTTTACCGTTTCTATTGCTTGTATATCTGATTTCAATTTCACCAAGGGTTTAATTGATTTTCAGAGTGCTATAGTCAAGTGAGAACTCAACTGTGTGTGTATATACACTGTATATTGCGTGTTTTTTTACCGCTTAAATATACTTTTTGTTCGCAAGCAAAGACGAGTTTGTTTACCGTTACTATTGCTTGTATATCTGATTTCAATTTCACCAAGGGTTTAATTGATTTTCAGAGATTTTTGTTAGTCGAGTGAGAGCTCAACTGATTTGGAAGTGTCTATCTACAGTCTTATATACCGTATTGAACATGTATAATACAATGGTCCTTCTGTGTTGTCTATCCACGACTAATTACCACATGTAGAGGGTGTGAATTAGTCTAACTCGTGCTAACGATTTTTTGATAACCGTAGAGACATAATGTGGGGCCATATGCTCCCTGATTGAACTCGCTTTTGGCGCTTAAAGACACATTTCGAGCCTATTGTATTTGGGGGGGGGGGGGGGGGGGGGGGGGGAGAGAGAATTTCTATAGGTAACTGTAAATCGCAGTTAGAAATACATTTGCACAAGGAAATTGAGATTATTAGTTTTTTGTCAAAGGATGAGGCCCGTCCCATAAAGAGTGTATAATAATGTAGTAAAAATGATAACCGTTTTGCATTTTATGTGCACATGTATATATGTTAAAACAACTATGTATAGATGGATTTTCTTAAAAAAGACCCCTGTTAACAATTAATAGTTTTTGTATTTTTAGCACAATATACTCTATTATCAGTTACTTTTCTGCCATGTTTTAGTAAATCTCAAATGCAGGAAA
>JAWPHD010016822.1:0-47800 GCA_037043455.1 Cyrtodaria siliqua
TGTGTGGGAGCATTGGGCACGCTCAGTGGCTGCTGGATGGACATCGGACCTGACCGGTTTCGTCCGTTAGTTATTGACTCTTCAGAATATGATTGATGCAGGCTGTCAGGAGTTGTGAAATACCGAATGTAATCAAACCCTGACTCGGACTCCGGCACCACACACTGGAGACGCATGGAACTGTATTGGATACACCAACTTCACACTTTGCACCCAGTTGGGATTAATATCTTTGGATAAACTGAGATCATCAGCCACTTATCTAATTATTTGATGTAAATTGAGAATTATTTGATCTGTGAACTAATCATACCCAATTGTCTTTTTTGCAACTCTAAACAAATTTTGTTTTCTCTATTAAATATTGTTTATTTGCATCGTGACATTATTTTAAGTGTACCGGTAGGTGATTATTAAGTCAATAACTTTCACACAAAAGAAAATATCTAAACACAATTTCTGGCTACATGCATTTCTCAGCACTGTGATTTAACCCTAATTCACCTTAAGTGTGAGGATGGATTATTTACCTGAAGTATGAGGATGGATTATTCACCTGAAGTATCAGGATGGATTATTCACCTGAAGTATGAGGATGGATTATTCACCTGAAGTATCAGGATGGATTATTCACCTGAAGTATGAGGATGGATTATTCACCTGAAGTATGAGGATGGATTATTCACCTAAAGTATGAGGATGGATTATTTAAAAGATGCACGACTAAAATAATCTTAAAATGCTCCTAAATGTACCGATTGCCTTTAAACAAACAAACAAAATAAGACCCTGCTGACCCTCATGGGCCTAGGAATCTTTATGTGAGGAAGCTATCCAGCTGGCTTGCAGAACATCGGTGGTTCTACTAGAGGGCCCGCCCGTGCATGAAAATTGCCCAGAGAGTCACCTGTGGTCTTCCTCCGCCAATGGAAGCTGGAAAGTCGCCATATGACCTTAGTTGTTGGTGCGACTATAAAATCCAATTCAATTAATCTGCAATGCACTCTTTTCTGCACTTGTACAGTAAACATTGACAAACATCGGAAATTGGTTCAGTGCTCCGTTTCATTTGGCATACTCAACATTTCATCATTCTCTCCCAGTTTTATCCCAACACTTTTACAGAGTGACAGTGAACGACAACCCAGGATATGAGGCAGGATCTTAGCCAAACTTCAAAGTGCAGTTTTATGTACTAAGCTAATGCCACAAAATACGGTAATAAATTCCAAATTAAGTCAATACAATCAGCCTATCAACCGGGTATTACACATCTAAGGTGTACCCTGTTTACTGAAGTCGAAAATGTATACCGTCTTCTGAACATTGGAATTGCGCCAGACTGGTGAATTCGAACAAGAGGTCAATGATCAAACAGCGCTCTACTGTAAGATTTAAAGGGACACACAGGCAATCTTGATTTTTTTAGAACTCAACGGCATCTTGTAGTTTTTTCTACATACCTTGCATTTGTTCAGTCATTAATATTAATTAAAAGATTAGTATAAATAAAACTGTTTTCACATAATTATTATTAACTTTGACAATATTGCACCAATAGTTTGTTTGTATGGTGTTTCACGTCATTTTCAACACATGTAAATCTCATTCATAAGAATCAATAGTTTGAAAATAATTCATTTAAAGATAAATGAAAAGGTTACTTAATGCTCAAAAAAAAAGCCACAACTCTAATAAAAACAATTCAATCAAAACTATTTTTCTTCACATTATGAGCAACAACACAAATAAAACAAACACCATCATCAGCAACATGTTATTGTTGTTGCTGCTGCTGCTGTTGCTGCTGCTACACTTTATGATGCATATCCCATTATGTGAAATGCGTCTACACTGGAGGGATAAGGAAGGCTGGAATGACATTCCATACCGATTACTACACAAGCTACTCAGCTTATACAAATCTCTCTCGATGGCCCGGATGACATTGCTGGGTGGTCTTGAAGTGGAAACAGGGAGGAAAGCATAGAATCTGGGAAAACCCATGTAGATAAGAGGGCGACGACCGTACCCTCCCACAAGACCAAGACAGTAGTGTAGCTCCCTATGAGGCCAAAAAGCCTCGGGACTGCACATAATTTTCACATGCATGGTTGAAAAATATAACAATGAAATAATAGTGTATGAATTTGTTGAATTGTGATTTTGCTTGAATTTATAACTAACTATACGCCAAAACACACCAGGGACGTCCTACGTTTTCAAAATTTTCCGGGGAAGCATGCCGGGACTCCACTAGAAATAGTTGGTCCTGCACATCAAAAAAGGTCTAGCTACCCCCCTGCAAGACGGGGAATCGAGCACAGGTCATATTGGATAAAAGTATGTAAGCTACCAACTTCACTCTACCCAGACACCCGATCTGAAATGGAGTCAGATTAATTTCAAGCCACACCCACACTTGGGGTGTAGAGTCTACATATAATTTCGGGGTGGGGGATGGTAGTGGTGTGAGGTGGACGGTGGTGTCAGGAGTACAGTGGGGGGTGGGAGAGGGGGAGAGGGAGGTCAATACATACACCTCCAACCCCACCACCGCCCAAAAAATTTTTTTTTAAAAATGTTCCTGCGTGAATGAATTGGCAAAGAAACGCAGTTTTGTTGTTTAAAATTAAAAGGTGCAGAGCGAAATATACTGAAAGGAAAAAGAAACGCAGGGTACGTATTTCCGCTATATATTGTATGTTTAATATGCTACTGCTAATCGAATGGTACAGGGCGACATTAGGCATGTCCTTTTAGAAAGAAGGTTTAAACAGCACTGAACACACCAATGGTTACTCCTTTAAAGTTTCATTATCGTCTAGCCTAATAAATTGGCTCATATGCAGTTGTTTTTTTATTATTCTGACGTTCTATGTTACTGCATATATATGTAACTGTTGATGCTCGCCAATACGAAAAATTTCAAAAGAGCATTAAACGTGTATTTTAACACACTACATTATCGTCAGAATGCGCATTTGGCTCAAGCAGGTGAGCAAACTTAGGCATTAAATGTTGCAATCACTTAACATGAAATACAGCATTGAACTAGCTCAATTTTTCAAAGAGGAACTTCAGCATTCATGAATTTCTTGTTACAAAGTGTACTGTGATTAAAACGTCTACAACATCACAGTTGTGTCCTTTCTCTAACTAATCGCACTTTTTTTTTTTACAAAACATCTTGGGATTTCCTTGGAATATATATGGAATTAAGTGTGCAGTATATGCAATATATAGCGGAAATACGCACCCTGCGTTTCTTTTTCCTTTCATTATATTAGTATATAGACTGAGACAAAAAATCAACATGTCGGACTCGAGACTGCTGTCGAAAATAATAGATTAGAGACATAAACCGAACCAAATCATACAGTATCATTCACATCAATATATACAGGCAGCCGCACTATACCTTTCGATTTTCTATCTCTACTTCTTCACCTCCATGAACTGGACTTGTGGTGACACCTCATAAACAGCGCGTTTTTTTCAGTTTTGACATATTAGCGGGAAAACTTTCACACGGTGTTCACATGCTTTTTACTTCAGGTATTTTCCTCCATTAGAAGAGCACACCGGTTGAAGTACACAAATTTAGCAAACATTATCTCGTTTCAAGGAAAGAGAGAGAGATAGGTCCTATAGTAAACCAGTCATCCATATTTCAAGTGCCTAGCATCCATCTTGTTATTATCAGGGAGTATAGGTTATTGCATTTGTATGGCTAAATATTACTTGGAACGAGTTGTTTTGGCAAAGGACGACGAGCTTGCGAGTCGTCCTGCGCCAAAACAACGAGTTCCAAGTAATATTTAGCCAACAACGAGTTCCAAGTAATATTTAGCCATACAAATTCAATAAGCTTTTTATTGTATGCTTTCATATTGTTTTTGATCAAGATTAATTGTATGACTATTACTTTTCATTGTATTTGTGTTATTTTTATAGCTTTTGATGGAATTCCTATCTTGCCATTCAGTTTCATTTTGTGTGGATGATTATTTTGCGCGAAAACGACGTCGACGTCGGATGACGTCATTAAAAACATCAAGCGATTTTCGGAAGTTTGTTTACCATTCGATAACGTTAAAAACAGTGAGTGAGTGACCATTTGAATTATTTTATCAATTTTTGCCATAAAAGGTTGTAAAAAAACTCGTATTTTTTCGTGACACTATAGGAAGGATTCCGTTATTTTTATTTGGAAGTAGTTCCTTATTTCTATTTCGCGGCTCTTAGCAAGCACGAGCAAAAGTTCCCGTGCAATATCAATGCGTGCAATATAGTAATATTGCACGCTTAGCGCAATGCAAACTAAACGGGACAATATGAAAGTATACAATAATAAAGTATACTTACTCCCTGTTGTTGTTATTATAGCGCAGTTGGAGTCTGAAATGGTCTAGTACCAGAAAGTATAAAAACAATATCAAACCGTTTTCAAAAGTGAAAAAAAAAGTTATCTATAATCTTATGATCAGTAAAATTCGAACTATGAGATTAATATAAAAATAGAGATAGAAAAGTGCTTTAATTTGAAATTGCTCTCTCTTTTAATATTCACTTATCTTTAAAATGGTTTTAATATGAAAATCGAACTTGTTTTATAACTGTTATGGGTGATCCTAGCATTATCATGTCTCAACTTTATTAACATTCCTGGCAGTGGGATGAAAATATATAATTATTGTTTTACATGTCATGCATTGACATGCTATGCTAAATAATTACGATTGGTCGATCTGTGTTTTAGTGTTTCGTGCGCGTGATGTAATTTTAGGGAGTCATCTTTTTCCTCTTATATCAGTTGTTTCCTTTCCATTTCTATCACCAGTTTCCCAAACAGCCAGGCTACTTCCTACCCATACCACATGCGTTGACAGGCGGACAAACCGACACAGAAATTGGTCACTGTACTGTATCCACAGTACTTTACAGTGATTTTTTCTCACCAACGTGCACGGGTCGTTGTCCACACAGAAGATCGATGGTAGTTTTTGAAGGATACTTAATGTCCAAATTTTCTGAGTTACCACCGCTACAACCGTACTAAGCTACTATCGAATCTTCACACCGCATATGCAGTGGATGGGCCCGCAACCTATATATTGACAAAATATATTATAAAGCAAAGACAATCACTGCAAATTGATTAAACATAAATATGCAGATTTATTTTTCATTTGCAGTGATTTTCTTTGCTTTAAAATACATTTAATCAGTATGCCATATGTGGTGAAAAGGCGCGATGACGTCATCGTTCAAAGATACCCGCCTCTTTTTGTGTTTCTTTGCACGTTTTCAACAGGTCATACGTCCTTTATTTTTCGTGGCATTTTGATAATTCTTTCAGCTTGTTTTTCAATTTTTTCAGAGGCCTTTGAAATAAACATTGTTTGAAAATAGTGCATCTACCCCTTTAAAATTGTCATAACTTTGATACAATGTACGTACATTATTTAAATAACACTCATTTGAAAACAGATGTTGAAGACACTAGAAACCTTATTTAACATTATTTAAGATGTTAAAATTCTCTTGATAAACTGAAACTTTCAATGAGTTTAAATCTAAGACATACGGTCTCTGTTTTTTCTCTCTTCTATACGTATTATATCCTAATAAATACTGATAACGGTGATCCTTTGGAAGCAACAAACACAACCAAGAGATCAAAGTAGCAGACATTTTTATTGAATCTGTTCATGAGAGGTAATTTGAGAAGCAACACCTCTCACGCCCCTTAGTCCGATTTAAACGGTATTCATAATTTTGATAGAGCATCATCAAAATAAACTGACCAATCAGTGACCAGAAATAAGACATACTAATACATTCTGGTAGGTGATAAACTCGGTCTTTATCCTTGATGTTCAACCAAGTTTACTGTTAAAATTAAGGTATCTACAGTGTGATTCTTTTAAAACCCTGCAGATTTCATGCACATTTATGCAAATTTATTCAATATATGTATCTTTTAAAATCAAAATCTTGAAAATTATCGTCTTTTTACTCTGCCAAAGATTTTTATTTTACTATAGAACCTAAGGATAAAAACAGAGTAATGCACATTTTATCACCCACTGAAAATAAAACAAAATCTCAACATCTCTGCAATGCAAAATTATGAATTCTACTTCAGATACGCCTACCTTGGGCTCGTCGGTCCAAAGGGACCAATAGAAATAACACTACTGATTCGTAGCACGGGGAGACAGTTTACAGCCGCCACACTGCACTAGTGTGAATGTTAAAGGGGTTGATGCACTATTGTCAAACAAGATTTATTTAAAAGAGCTCCGAAAAACTTGAAAAAAAGCTGAACGAATTATCAAAATACCATGAAATATGAAGGGGATACGACCTATTGAACATTTGCAAAGAAACATCAATGGAGACGGCCATCTAGGAAAGATGACGTAATCGTGTCTTGTTACCATGTATGTTACCGTGTATGGCATATTGTTAAAACATATTGTAAAGCAAGGAAAATCACTGCAAATGAAAAATCAGCATGCAATGTATACATTTTGCATTTGTATATTTATTTTTAAAAATTTGCAGTGATTTTCTTTGATTCAAAAGATATTTTGTCGATATGCCATATATGGTAAAATGTGCGATGACGTCATTGTTCAAAGATGGCCACCTCCATTGATGTTTCTTTGCACATTTTCAAAAAGTCATATCTCCTTTTCTCATGATATTTTGAAAATTCTTTCAGCTTTTATTCAAGTTTTTCATAGCACTTTAAAATAAATTTGGTTTGAAAATAGTGCATCAACCACTTTAATATATATTGTTAAAGGTGATCCTTTGGAAGCAACAAACACAACCAAGAGCATAAAGTAGCAGACTCGATTTTATCTACAACCACATACCTAATAACACATATTAATAATATGTCTGTGCTACAACTGATGTCCTAATCTTTAATCATGTTCTTATATGTGATGTTATGTAGATCTATATAACTGATGTCCTTATATGAGCTTTGAAATAGATCTATAACTACTGTCCTTATATGAGATTTTATGTAGAGCTACAACTGATGTCTTTATATGAGATTCATTGTATGTAGATCTCTAACCATGTCCTTATATACGATTTCTGTAGACCTATATTTCATGTAGGTACAACTGATATTTTGTATTTGAAACGTTGTAAAAAGCCACAACTGATGTCCTTATATGAGATTTCATGTATATCTACGACTAATGTTTTTCGTGTAGACCCACAACCAGATATAAATGATCTGAAGAATCCGGATTTTATCCGGAGATTTGGAAGGCCTGCCTTAGGGCATCAGGTGTGAGTCTACACCAACTCTGAGTCTCTCACATGCAAATCTAAGAAATGTGTTATTATGTCTCCGTATAAGATGTGGATTAACATCAAATCTCATATGTGGATATTAGTAGTAGATATACACGAACTCTCATATAATGACATCATGCATTTGTGGATTTTCACAAAATTTCAGATAAAACATAAGTTACCCTTCGAGTGACCAATATTTTTAGGGATCATGATTTATTTAGATGCAAAGTATATTTCAACTAAATCAAAGGATGTTTAAGAAGTACAGCCTACAAGGAACTATTTATAGACACGTATAATGCATTTTGCAGGTTTATTGGTGTTTTTAAGGGATACATGTATATCAGAGAGATTAAAGGATACGGGGTCAATTAAGGAGTAGGGTGGAATTAAATTTTAGAATTAAGGGATAGGGGGATATGCTCTTAAATGGCCTGTGGAAGACCCTGGAGCCCTTACTGAGGATACGATATTTTGTATAGATTCACGTGCAACGCATTACCTGCTCAAACTTACCCGTGAGGGTGTGCAGCAGTATACAGAGATAGATAGATAGATTATTGAGCTCGAGAAGTTGAGGACATGCACTGTGTCAAATTTATTTTGGGCACAATTAACTTGTTTAGGTAAGTATAAAACGTTGTGACAGTGTGCAAGTCTTACTTTCAAGTAAAGGTTCAGTACTCTTAGTATTATGATATTTTTTTATCATCTCCCTTTAAAGTAACTCTCTAACTGTTGAAACCAAATATGGTCTGTTGTTGATAACCCTCTGTCACAGAAAACCGAAAATGACAGATTTATGAGTTGTTTTGCTAATTTATACGTACATATTTGTCGATAGTGACATTATTATGGTTAAAGGTGACTTAAGGAAGAGTTTTTGGCACACAATTCCCAAATATGGAAGGTATGAATTACTCTGATAACGTTTAAACGAGAGAAAAAGATAAATACAAATAAATAAAAATGATGAATGTGAAAAAATTAATGGATTAATTAGGGGTGAGAGTAATGTGGATATGTATTGAGGTCATTAGCATACACAGGATTTATTGGCTTATCTGAAATTTGGACAGTTGGGGCCAAAGTCTTAACCATACCAAGGGTGGTGATCTGGGGTGGCGTGGGGGTGGCGGATAATACAAATGTAACAAATCGTTTAGCTTAGTGCAGTGCTCAAAGAAAATTATTTTTAGAGACAGGCCCAGGGCTTTTTGCTTCTGAAAATGGACAGGCCCTGATTTAAAATTGACAGGCCCTGATTTAAAATGCAAAGGTCCAATATTTTTTCTTAGTAGAAATGTGTCTTTATTCACTTTTATAGCACACATTTGTATGTAATAGCAGGGAGTACGTTATAGGGAGGAGAAACGGGCTCGTTTTGCCGATTTATGTTGTCGTGCATGTGTTTCACTACTCCGTGAAAATGACTATTTTCCGGTTGTTTCGCGAGTGTGTGAAAAACAGCAAATTCTTATAAATTATTACACTTACAAACTCAATAAAGGTGCTAAATGTAAACATAAGTATATAAGTATTATTTATTCACATTGTGTCCTCTGCTACAGAGTGTGTATTTGTTTGCATGTTTAAAAGCACATTTTACCAGACGGTTCCGTGTAACAAAGATGGCGCCACTCTGCGCCAAATAAACAATGGTGACAGTATATAGCTATTGTAAACGAGATACGAGACTACGGGTTATTTAGGCCTTAATAATAACAAAAAGTGAATAGTAAACATATTTATCTTTGTCAAGAAGGTAATTTCATGGTGGTGATTATAAGACAAAGCCTAAAAAGAGGTGATGAAAATGTGCCTTTTGAGATATCAGCTAAATTTTTAATTTTATAGAATTAAAAATGGTGTGGAGCTATTGCAAACGAGATACAAAGTATGGGTTATATTAGGCATTAATAATAACAAAAATTGAATAGTAGACATATTTATCTTTGTCAAGAATGTAATTTCGTGATGTTGATTATAACAGAAAGCTGTAAAAAGGGGCTGTAAAAACTGCCTTATTTGAGATGTTGGCTGAAATTTTAACTTTTCAAATGTAACGCGCTTACGATTGATTTACCTGTATCGATAAAACAGTAAATGGCGGCGTTCTAGCGCGACAACATAAATTGATAAACTAGAGCGTTTATGAACCCGTTTCTCCTCCCTATAACGTTCTCCCTGGTAATAGTCAAACTCAAAACCTCCCCTGACTATATTTTTCTTTTTGTTACCACTTTATGCTCCCTAGTCAGCAGACTTATTTATCACTTCGTTAGAATAGAATATATATTACATTGAAATTTACAACCGATGCAAAGGAGAGTACTAGCACTTTTGCCAAACTATAATAATCAGAGCCGACTTGGTGAAACTGGAGCCGAACTTGGAGCCAAATTTTTAATCCTCCTCGCTATATTTTTCATTTTGTCACCACTTTCTCCAAGTTAAAGAATTAGGAGCTCAGAGTAAAATTCATTTAAAAGTAGAATTCCAGGAACTCCTTACACATGATAAAAGAAAGAATGATGGATTAAATAATGAATAGAAATGTTTAACTATTCGATTATGTAAATAAAAAATAAAAAATACGAAATTATGTACTATCCGAACTACTATGACACCGCACTTTTATGGCCCGAAAATTTCACAAACATTCAATCGAAATACCATCAGTTAGGAACTTTTTTCATGCATTAATGTGTTTGGAATGCCAAAAATGGTATTATCAAAGAGGAAAGAAAACACATCCCTAATAGCAGGATAATGTAGTTTTACGTCAGAAATTGTTGATCTCAAAGTTGTGACAAACTGCCGACTCGACGCCAGGCAAAATATTCAAACTTCTTATTGTTTTAATTTGTGTATAACACATTTTAATTACTTTATTGCAAGTGTTTTCATAGTTCAGAATACACATGGGAGTATTTTGTCTTGAGGATCTTGAGATCAAGTTAAAAAAATTTTTTTTTTTTTTTAAAGACAGGCCTGACGGGCTCATTGTATGCAAAATGAGACAGGCCCGGAATGGATTTCGAGGAGCCCTGGGCGTCGGGCTATCCTATTCTTGGAGCACTGTAGTGTAACAAAACTAAAGGAGAGTACCATGAAAAATGCTTGTTTGGTGTCAACCGACACATCTTCAGCATGCTCCAATGAATACATCTGATAAAAGCCCAGGATTTTTGCTATAAAAAGCAGTCTGAACACTCAATATTTTAGGTACTGGTACATTATAATATCTTCCATAATTCATAATTTTGATAGAGCATCATCAAAATAAACTGACCAATCAGTGACCAGAAATAAGACATAATGATACATTCTGGTAGGTGATAAACTCGGTCTTTATCCTTGATGTTCAACCAAGTTTACTGTTAAAATTAAGGTATCTACAGTGTGATTCTTTTAAAACCCTGCAGATTTCATGCACATTCATGCAAACTGATTCAATATATGTATCTTTTAAAATCAAACTCTTGAAATTTATCGTCTTTTTACTCTGCCAAAGATTTTTATTTTACTATAGAACCTAAGGATAAAATCCGAGTAATGCAAATTTTATCACCTACTGAAAATAAAACAAAATCTCAACATCTTTGCAATGCAAAATTACGAATAGTTTCTATTACATTTACAGCAAAGCGACAATTTTCCAGTGAAAACAGCACTGGAGGTGGTGATGATGGATCGAAAGTAGTTCACAAAGTGCCAACATATATACAGAATTACAGCTGGGACTGTGGCTTGGCTTGTGCATCAATGGTGCTCAGGTAAATAATCTTAAGTGAGACTAAACGGCAATCTTCAATTATTTAAAGTGACACACCGCGATCTTGACTTGTTTAAAACTCGCAGCGTCCCATTACTTTTTCTACATAACTTGAATATACAAATTGTTTTTACATATCACTTACAACTGGTTGTATTGCGCCAATAATATATTTACAAATGTGGTAGAATAACGAAGAAAAATTGAAATCGTAAATTTTCATTTAATTATATGCAAGAGGACGACAAGCCTTCGGGGCTTAATATTTCCCCTATCAACACAAGGTAACACACAAGGTAAGTTTTAAAGTCAAAACAATACAGGATTAATAAATGGAGGTGCTAATTTTATTGCTTGATATAAAACTCAAGATTGCCGAGAGTCGTAAGTCCCTTTGAAAAACTGTGCATCTCGTTAAATTTTCTACCTACATATAATTGTGCATTCTTTATTAATAATTATTAAAATAGTCCAAAGCAAATTGTTCTTGCATATTACTAAATGTTGAGTATATTGCACAATGTTCTTGCATATTACTAAATGTTGAGTATATTGCACAAAAAATGTATGAAATCACATGAAACCTTCTTGCTTCTCACCATTGCAGGTTTAAATCCCACTGGGAGCTCGACTTGTAAGTGAGAATGTGTCGATACTATATAAATATTGCATCCCAGTGAGGGTGACAATGGATATTGTCAACCTGAGGAAAATAATGTCAACCAAGGCTTTGCCTCAGCTACGCCTCGGTTGACATTATTTTTCTGAGGATATTGTCAACCTGAGGAAAATAATGTCAAACGAGGCTTCCACTATCACCCTCACTGGGATGCAATATTTAATTTTATTATACCGAACAAAAAATGGCGAGTTCCAATCCGCTTCCGAAATTGTCCCGAATCTGCTTGCCATATTTGTTTATTGTCGTTTGGTTAAACCAAGCGTCTTACGATTGACATAACTTCAACTGTATATTAAGAAGCGTCCATCGATTTCTAATTGTGCAAAGTGTGTCTAATTGGAGTAATCCCAATACCTATTTTTAGATCACCTGAGTCGAAGACGACCTCCTCAGAAACTTCACGTGTATGATCCTTAGATGAATGCTTTTTAGATTTGTTAAAATTACCATATATGGTCGAAACCTTAAAAAATCTTCTTCCCAAGAACCGCTGGACAGATTTCGACAGTTTTTCTTTTAAAATGATCGCTAACGCCTAGACTATCAAATTTGGCTCGTCCCGGGGGTCACAAGTTTACATAGACTTAAATATAGGATTTTTTTTTAAAAATCTTCTCTGAAACTGCATGAGCCAGATGTTTAATATTTTGCATTTGCTATAAGCTTAAGGTCCTCTACCAATTTTGTTCAAATGGTGGCCTTGATGTCGAATTTGGCCCCGCCCCGTTGGTCACAGTTTTACATAGACTTGTATAGGAAAAAATGTAAAAAATCTTCTTGTTCAAATGATGAACCTGGGTCAAATTTGGCCCCGCCCCTGGGGTCACAGTTTTACATAGGCTTGTATAGGGAAAAACTGAAGAAAAAAAATCTTCTTCTCTGGAACTGCAAAAACTAGAGGTTTAATATTTTGCATTTGCTATAAGCCTATGGTCGTCTACCAAGTTTATTAAAATGGTGTCCCTGGTGTCAAATTTGGCCCCGCCACGGGGGTCACAGTTTTACATAGACTTATATACGAAAACAATTAAAAAATCTTCTCTGAAACTGCAAGAGCAAGAGGTTTAATATTTTGCATTTACTATAAGATTATGGTCCTTTACCATTTGACGCCGCCTCGGGGGCAGTTTTACATAGACTTGTATAAGGAAAAATATAAAAAAATCTTCTCCTCTGAAACTGCAAGAGCCAGAAATTTAATATTTTGCATTTGCTATAAGCTTACACTCTAGCACCTTCATTTTGTATTTGATCTTTACCAAATTTTGTCAGTGTCTTTATATCAATGTTGTTAACACAATCATCTGATGGCATCTGAACCAATCGGAGAACAGACATTTTGTCACTTCTCTTCAGTATACAGTGCTATTTGTCTATTACAGATACCTTGGGAGAGATGCACAGAGAGTGTACACCACCGATTTAGAAGATTTGAAATGCGGCGAAAGGTATATTATCCAAGTTTGGACGTATATTGTTTGAAATGAGGACCTCAAGGCAGCTTAGTCTTGTTTAAATGCTAATAGGGATACTATTTGTGAATGAAGTACACTGAACAAAATTGCTAAGTATCAACTTTTGTATCTTATTTTCTTATTTTAAATATATTTTAGAATAGTTATATGATAAGTATTTTGTTTTGACCCATAGTTTGTAAAACATTTATTTTTCGTTTAAATTGTTACATCTTTTGAGAGTTGCCCTCCCTTTTATACGAAAACATGAAATGTACTGATAAAACACATAACATGAGTCAAAGATCGCTTAAAGATATAAAATTCTTAAAATTGGTATGAAATAATAGAAAAAAACATAAAAAATTGACCCATTTATCGCAGATTTTTCGTCTATAAAAAAATGAAATATGGATAATCTTAAATTACCTCCCTTTACATTGAATATTGTTTGAAATTCAAGTAACTGTAATTCAGCGTTAACTTTTATTTTTTTTCGAAATTTTCTTTTGCAATCGCATTTGTAGTGGTAACCGTAATGCTAATAAAACATGATGTCAAAATAATTTTAACTGGCATATTTTAGAATTAGGAACATCGAAAGCTTGCTAATTGGAAGTACTTAATAAAATCCTATATACCCAGTTGTATAAGTGTTATAACTTATTTCTAAGAACACACATTGACTTAAAAGTTTTAAAATATGTTCATGCAATCAGAGCAGATGATTTACACTCGTTATTTCGCAGTTTAACAGTATCTCTAATCAAGCTCAAAATACACAAAACAATGAGAATATTATTGACATATTCTTAGGTTGATACTTAGCAATTTGGTTTAGTATATTAACTTAACTATTAGCTTGCTTACTTAATAGCCTGGTTGTTTGCTTTCTTGCTTACTTATCTTACTTTACTTATTTTTGTAGGTTAGTGAACCAGTCTGTTAGTGAAGCAGTTTGCTTACCAGCACTTTCCAGTATCATATAGCTGTTAACAACCTACCTTAAACTAAATTACTAAAATATATATCAAAATGTAGAAAATAAGTCGTATTTCTTTCGACTGTTTATGTGTCAGTCAGCAGCCAATAGTTGGTGGTGTCACGGTGTTGAATTTTGATATTTTAGCTATGGTCATGTGACTTATAATCATGTGATTGCAGGCTAATTTCTTAGACGTTAACAGAGGTCAATGTAATGGCCTCTGGGAGAGATTGTGACTATTAAAGTGGGTACATCAGGATTTTTCTAGAAATATCTTAAATTATAAAAATGTTCCAATTCATGATAAAACACTTATATCATTCAAAATTGATGTTTGAACCGTATTTTTAAGGTTTAAACTTTGAATACACCATATAGCTAGGACGGAATCGGACGTAAAATGCTAAAATTAACCCTGGTGCGTAACCTAGGATAGCACATATCACTTTTAGGCTCATCGTTATTTTTAGGCTCTTCCGAATAGAAAATATCAGTATTTGTCTATTTTAAGTCAGACGCCTAGACCCCTTTAAAAAGCCCGGTCAAAATTTGAGACGAATCACAATGGAGGCACTGTACTAGCTTGCTTGTTTGTTTTCTTAATTACTTTTCTTTGCTTACAATTACTATTTAAAAATGACATTATTGCTAAATGTGTTAGTCAGCACAAACAAATTTACAAAAATGAATAGTCATATTTCTATTTATCTGCATTTACATACATAATTACATCAATACTTAACATGCTGTTAATGTTGCTTGTTTACTAACAGTAACATATACCTTTCCTACTTTCTTGCTTGATCACTTACCAAAATGGTATTTATTGATAAATGTGCCAGTCAGCCTTAATTAATTTACATTAAATCATAATGAATATTCATATTCTATCCACCTGCCTGAATTAACCTGCATATTACATAATTAATTTTTGCAGTATATGGACGATAGACCTTGCGGCCTTAATGTGGAGGTACAGTATCCGCCATAAACTATGCACCATAACTCTGGGAGTGGACAAGGGCTATTCAAAACAGGTCAGTTTGTAAATGTTTCCAAATGGTGGGTGTTGCTTGATTCCGTATCTCGGCGTCCCCATTGCTCGACGTTAAGGACTGTCCGCTTGCCCTGGGCAGGTAAAACATTGATCTGGGCAGGTAAAGTCTCAAAGGCTCAATCTCGTCGGGCAACTTCAAAACTGAGTGACAAGGACTATATATAATATGACAAAACTCACTTGTGTAATAATGCTTTTTATTTCGTCTGCGTTTCCACGCCATTTTGGTAACGAGACGGAAAACTGGATCCTGCGATAACTCAAAAAGTATAAAAGATATTTTCATGAAACTTTTTACATATGGTAGAGGGGCATAAGGAAATTATGTTCGTTATTTAATTTTGTTGATATGGCCAAAAAAACGTCAGTCCGTCTCAGTCACACTGAAGGTCATTATATGGGTTAAATACTGTTTTTTTTTATCTTCACAAAAACAACATTGGCTATACATTTCTCATTTCTTGATATTTCTTCATCAAACTTTCAATATATACTCATTATGACAACATCGACATGACCATACTAAAATATAAAGGTCAGCATCACACTGAAGGTCATTATTTGGGTTAAATACTCATATTTTTTTTCACGAAATCTTGACGTTGGCTATAACTTTCTCATTTCTTGATATTTCTTCATCAAACTTTCAATATATACTCATCATGATAATATCAACATAGCCATACTAAAATAGTTCAAGGTCACACTGAAGGTCATTATATGGGTTAAATACTCATTTATTTCTTTACAAAAACTTAACATTATCTATAACTTTCTCATTTCTTGATATTTCTTCATTAAACTTTCAAAATATACTCATCATGACAACATCGACATGGCCATACTAAAATATAAAGGTCAGGGTCACGCCATTGGCTAAAACTTTCTCATTTCTTGATATTTCTTCATCAAACTTTCAATATATACTTATCATAGGTTAAATACTTAAATATTCTTTTCTTCATGAAAACTTAGTCAGGCCAGTTTGTCAAGGTCATTTATCTGGGTCCAAAAAATTTGTTATACTGACAAAGCGCTGACAGGCGACACGTATTCTCGTCTAGTTGTTTATGATCTCACTTTATTATGAGCAGTGCTTTTGATCTTAATCTAGGTCTGAGTTAACTTATTAACGTTTTTGAGTTTATTGGTTTGCATGTTACAATATGTATGTGTTGATATCTTTGCTCATAAATGTTTCGTGTTTTGTGATGGCAGGCATTCTACAGTGGTGAATTCAGTTTATTGGTTTGCATGTTACATTATGTATGTGTTGATATCTTCGCTCATAAATGCTTCTTGTTTTGTATTGACAGGCATTCTACAGTGGTAAATTCAGTACAGATGAAGACAGAGTGACTAAAATGTTTGCCGAGTCTCCATCATTGGGACTTGATGTAGAACAGAGGTAATAATTGCTGTATGAAGGTATCATCTATATATTAAAGGGCCACAAATTGAGAACCCTAATTGTATTACTTTTATCACGTAACTTCAGTGTGGGAGTGGAAGAACACCATTCTATATTTTCAATATACCACTTGTTATATAAGTATGCAAGTAAGCCTAGTATGTGCAGCCAAAAAACATTGATAATGACTATGATCCATTTCCCACGGTTTATGTCAGTTTCGCGTGTTTAAGCGACAGGCAAAATGCTATAAAAGTCGATATGTGAGTTATGTATAAATAGAATCTAACATTCATTCTCATTCATTATTGAATTTATTAAACTCGTTAGCAAAAATGATATAATGATCAGCAACTCGTTTAATAAATTCAATAATGAAGGAGTACTCAAGTAAGATCCTCTATTAAGTTTATGATTTATTATAAGCAGGTTTAAAGTCAAAATGATATTGGATTTATAAATATAGGTTTAATTTTAATTTTTAGCTCTACTGGCCTTATGGGATACCGAGTTGTCCGTCGTCCATCGTTCCTTAACTTTTGCCTCTCTAATACGATAGAGTCTTCATTTTTCATCCGGTCTTTACTAAACTTAGCAAGATTGTTGAAATTAATGAAAGCTTAGATAAGCTTAAAAGCCATCAAGATCGGATTAGTAATACCTGTGTTATGGGCCTTGATTTAGTTAAATATACTATATTTTGCCTTGTTAACACGATAGGGCCTTCATTATTCATCTGATATTATCCGGTACCAGACTTTAACAGTTTGTTGATATCAATGAAAGCTTGGATAAGTTTTACAGCGGTGAACCGGTTAGATCGAACTAGTAACACTGGAGTTATGGCTCTTGATTTAGTTAACTATTCTTTATTTCGCTTTGTTAAGATGATAGGGCCTTTGTTTTTTATCTGATATTTACCAAACTCGACTCGATTGTCGATTTCAATGAAAGTTTGGACAAGTTCAGACAAGTTTGAGAACCAGCTAGATCGGAACATTAACACTTTAGTTATGGCCTGTGATTTCATTAAATATTCAATATCTTGTCTAGTTAAGACAATAGGACCTTCATTTCCATTTGATCTTTACCAAACTTGAACAGATTTCAAACTTGCCATGTTGTTATTATTTGTAAAAACAGCCATGCCTGTCCGTCTCACATCCCACCCACCCTCGCTCGCACACACACACACACACGCACACATATTTATTTTTGGCTCTACTGTCCAAGGGATGGTCTGTACGTCCACTAACTTTTACCTCGTTAAGACGATAGGACCTTCATTTTTCATCCGATCTTTACCAAACTTTAATAGATTGTTAATATCAATGAAAGCTCGGACAAGTTCGAAAACCAGCCAGATCGGACCAGTAACAGTGGAGTTATGGCCCTTGATTAAGTTAAAAATGCTATATTTTGCCTCGTTAAGACGATAGGGCCTTCATTTTTCATCTGATCTTTACCAAACTTTAACAGATTGTTAATATCAATGAAAGCTCGGACAAGTTCGAAACCAGCCAGATCGGACCAGTAACAGCGGAGTTATGGCCCTTGATTTCGTTAAAAATGCTATAATTTGCCTCGTTAGTACGATAGGTCCTTCATTTAAGTGATCTTAGCAAACTTTACCAGATTTTACAAAAAAAAATTATTTTTTTTTTCAATTTTTTGCTTTTTCTTTTTTTCTTTTTTTCTTTATTTTCTTTATTTTCTTTTTTCTCTTTTTTTTTTTAAGCTCTATTGACCAAGTTCGAAAACCAGCCAGATCGGACCAGTAACAGAGGAGTTATGGCTCTTGTTTAGTTAAAAATGCTATATTTTGCCTCGTTAATATGGTAGGGCCTTCATTTTTCATCTGACCTTTACCAAACTTTACCAGATTCTTCAGTTATGGCCCTTGATTTAGTTAAAAATGCTGTATTTTGCCCAAGACTTTCAAAAAAACGTAAATTGCAGTCACTCGCTTCATTGATGTTATAAGAGCCATGTTAGCCAGTAGAGCGTCCACAGGCCCTATTGTTTTAATATATTTTTTGAAATTATCTCTGTCGTAGAAGAAAGTGTGACACATTAAAAAACTAACCATGTTAGACTAGAAACAGCAGAGTTATTGCCCTTGATTTATTAAAAAATACTGTGTTTGGATTTGTTAAATCTGTAGCTACCGGTACTTGTTTTCATATGATCTTTACCAAACATATTCAGAATGTTACTATCACCAAAACCTCACAGACAAGTGTTTTTTTTAAACCAGCAATGCCCGTTTCACATCCATCCAACCCTGTTATCACATGCACAGAGCTGTAGATAAGCTGAGTTTTTGAGTGTTATACTCATACTTTCTTTACAAAAACCCTCAGTTTTTTAAAATTGTGATTATCATTAATACTGGTACTCATTAGCTTTCTACAAATAATTTAAAAACAAAATCGTGAGTATTATATTTGTATGTATAGTCCTGTGTAACAGTTTATTCCATATTTACATGATGAAAATTGTTCAAAGCATGTCTCTAATATTAAGGTCCTACAGTGTTTCTTTTAACTTCCATTTAATCAGAATAGTTGTTTCTTTTAAAATGTATTAATTCACATCCATTTTGAATGGAAGAACTATTTAAAGAAATTGTTTACTCTAAATGGATTCCTTGTTACTCATTCATTTTGAATCTGATGAGTAAATACTCATTGCAGTCAAAAATTATCTACAACTCTGCATAATGCAGTCGGTGAAGGCTATTTTTGTGATATTACTGTATCCCTGAATCAGTCTACATAGCTATGTTCTTTGGTTCTTTAGGTCAGTGAGTCGCTCAGAAATTATATCCCACCTGCAGTCAGGGAATGTGATTATCGCATTGGTAGACTGGAATCAACTAGAATGTATATGGTGTGATAGAAGGAGATGCCAGGTGGGTTCATTAACACTATTTATCACATAACTTACGGTGTGGGATTGGAATAACACCATTGTATATTTTCGATATGCCACTAGTTATATAAGTATGCAAATAAGCCTAGTATGTGCTGTCAGAAAAAAAAACGATAATGACTATGATCCAATTCCCACTGTTTATGTCGGTTTTGCGTGTTAAAGCGACAGGCAAAATGCAATAAATGTGAGTTATGTGATAAATAGAATCTAACATTAGTTCTCATTCATTATTGAATTTATTAAACTCATTAGCAAAAATGATATAATGCTCGGCAAGAGCCTCGCATTATATCATTTTGTCAACTCGTTTAATAAATTCAATAATGAATGAGTAGCCTCGCATTATATCATTTTGCCAACTCGTTTAATAAATTCAATAATGAATGAGTAGCCTCGCATTATATCATTTTGCCAACTCGTTTAATAAATTCAATAATGAATGAGTACTCATGTAAGATCCTCTATATTCAGTTAAAGTACCTGTGGTCATGTTAGGTTTGATGTCATTATGCTCCATCTGTTGTGTGCTAACAGCCTAGCAACAGGCAAAGGAATTTTAAACATTAAAAAGTAACTTGCCAGGACTTGCAAGGATGTGTTTGGCATTCAAATAGAAGAAACATTTTTGTGCAAAAGATGCAAAATGTTTAGACTGCTTGTCCTGTACAATTAGTGTTTGAGACAGTACATATGTACTATACTTTTTTGACCTTGACTTTGTAATATATGCAGTAATTGTTGTTTTTGTCTCGCCTTCAAAGAAGGGGATGAGAAATAGAAATCGCTTGATGGCTGCATTTTCAGTATTTATGCTACAGTTTTGTGTTAAAGTTTTTCACATTCTAATAAGGTAAAGTTGGATACCTTTTGTAAAGAATGACATAGATCTATGAAGTTAAACAATAATTCATTGTGGTTTCAGTTTAAATCAATATGCCAGTATCTCACGGGAGTATCCCAGTTTACACATGTTTGCATGTCGACACAGCATGTTATAAGGCAAAACTGTACCCTACCCATGTATGCTATCGAGGTGGACGATTTTGATCATGAGTCAGACACTTGTGTTTTTGTGAGAAAATAGAAGAATGCGTCCATTTGTTGACATTATTTGGTGGTACAAATGGATGATTATTCTGTTTTCTCTTAATGTTTATGTAACACATGATGAAACTATATGATAAAATACCAGCTCACTCGATTTGATTGTAAGTCGGACACTATGTCCGACTAAATATCAAGGAAAAACATCTTTTCTCATATCTCCTTTGCAGTCATACTGGAAACCAGCAATATTGCATATCAAGTTCTGGCTGGGTTTTAGTGGTTACAATAAACATGAAACTGGTTCCCTGTTTCACTTCACGTGCATTTGTAGCTAGGTAAAAACAGTACCACAGCGGGCAGAATCGTCCGACTCAATATCAAGTCCGACTAGAGGTCACTTTTATCCTATCTTCAACATTACCTTTCAAATTCAGTCCAACTTTGCATATGTCTTCATATCATCAGGGGTACGCAGACACTCAGGTTCCATAACTGTGTAATGGCGTTTCAGCAAAATTATGGCCCTTTTTGTCAACAGACTTCCTTGTATTTGAATGTAACAATTGAGTTGTAAATGTTTCAGCCACTAAGCTGTTTTCCCTGTGTGACCAGTAGGTGCTGCGGAGGGTATCAAGGTAGGTGTAATGTCAGCGCCAGAGACTGAATAGGAATAATTTAACAAGTCAATGATCAAAAAAGTGGCAAACTTGGGGTAGGTGGTAGACTTTGTGTTTGTTCTTGACACTCAACTGACATGAGTTCTATATTTTGTTTGTATGGTGTTTTACGTCATTTTCAACACATGTAAGGTTATATATGACGGTCTATTTTTGTGGTGGAGCCAGATCACCCACTTTTCCTGGGTAGAACCAGTTCTGTACACCTCCCGCCATCCGTAAGAATCGACACTTTCTCACAAGTCGAGCTCCCAGTGAGATTCGAACCCGCAGTGGTGAGAGAGCGAAAGTTTACAATGCAACGTCATTAACTATTCGGCCATGGAGATGTTCTTTAAAAAAAAGCGAGCAGCATTGATACATTATATTAAAAGATGTATTTTAGTGTACAGTTACGTATCTTATTTTGATTTTGTGATTTCAAAGCACCAATTGTTGGATGTATTTAAGTTTTGATCAACGATTTAGATTTTTCATAAAGAGACTGAGAATAAAATGCAGATAACAGCCTTTGCCTACACCTACTGAACATCTCATCTCGAAAATGTGTAGCAAAATGAGAAAGTTATGAATTCTACTAAAAACTGAATTATCTTTTTACCACACTTTTTGATATACCGGTAAGTCCTTTTTTCGGAAATAGGGGAAGAGGCCCTGGCCCTTCAATATGGGGTAAAAAATGCGTGATTTTCGAGATAAAGGTGAAAAATAAGTGCATTTTCGAGATTTGAGATAAACTGTCTTCTATAAATGTATCTCAACATAACATAACAATGTGAAGAAAGTAAGAGGGGGAAATAATGTTAAGCAAAGGAGAATTTCTCAGCCAACGAGGGGTAAAAAGTGGGCTATTTTGCTAGGCGAAAATGATGAATTTGTTTTACTAACTTTATTATCATTACTAAACTTTATGAAGGAAAAAAAGTCCTGGATATATAAAATAGACTCGAGGCAAACTGGAAAAATTATAAATAAATAGAGAATATTATGTCAGTGCCTTTTACTATCAAGTTTATTAGGCAAGACTTAGAAAACGAAGAATGGAGAGGCTCTGCCGAGCCATTCTTCGTTTTGGTGCCTAGCCTAATAAACTTGATAGTAAAAGGCACTGACATAATATTCTATTTATCATGTAGATTATCCATATTTTCTGTATGAATTACTATTATTACCTATTTCTCAGAATGGTACGCTTATCGAGGATGTCGCCATGTTGTTTTTTTTGTTTGTTTTATGACGTCAGGCAAAGTTACGTGCATGACGTCAGATAACGTTACGTACAATAAATGCCTAGGGATTCCGCATTGATTTGCTTTATTGGTCAGTGCCTAATCAAAGTAAAATTTAATAGGTCACCCCTTTATTAGGCAGAAAAGTGCATATCTGCATGATAAAACCATTATAATATGCTTCAGTTTTGATATAGAATGTGCCAATGCACTAAAGATGTTCTGCTCAGTTTAATTATTGTTTATGAAAATATTTGGTCCGGAAAACTCGCCAACTTATTGAGTATGTTGCATTAGTCATTTATGTATTTTTTTTCCAGGTCACTATATCGTAATTTGTGGATTTGATAAAAAGAAGAAAAGAATATTTTACAAAAACCCATCGTATGATGAAGGTAAATAATTGTTGAATAACATTAAAGGGAAAAAAGATATTGTTAGCAACTGTTACCTTTGACCATTTGACTTTGAGTATAGACAAGAATCAAAAACACATTTGGTTGGGATCTGTATGTTTTCTACATTTCTGCTGTCAAGGAGTTTACATGGAAAATCCCTTTCAAAAAAAAAGAAGAAAATTGCGATATATAGCGATCACTTTGTCGTCCGTCAGTCTGTCCTTCCGTCACGAAAACTTGACATTGGCTACAACTTTCTCATTTCTTGATATTTCTTCATCAGACATTCAATATATACTCATCATAACAACATCGACATGACCATACTAAATATAAAGGTCAAGGTCACACTGAAGGTCATTATATGGGTTAAATACTCATTTTTTTCTTCATGAAAACTTAACATTGGCTATAACTTTTTCATTTCTTGATATTTCTTTATCAGACTTTCAATATATGACAACATTGTCATGACCATACTAAACTGTAATGGTCAAGATCACACTGAAAAATACTCATTTTTTTCTTCTCGAAAACGTTGGCTATAACTTTCTCAATTCTTGATATTTCTTCATCAAACATTCAATATAAACTCATCATAACAACATCGACATGACCATACTAAAATATAACGGTCAAGGTCACACTGAAGGTCATTATATGGGTTAAATACTCATTTTTTTCTTCATGAAAACTTAACATTGCCTATAACTTTTTCATTCCTTGATATTTCTTTATCAGACTTTCAATATATGACAACATTGACATGTCCATACTAAACTATAACGGTCAAGATCACACTGAAAAATACTCATTTTTTTCTTCACGAAAACGTTGGCTATAACTTTCTCAATTCTTGATATTTCTTCATCAAACTTTCAATTTATACTCATCATGACAACAATGAACATGGCCATACTAACATATAAAGGACAACATCACACTGAAGGTCATTATATAAAACATAACGTTGGCTATAACTTTTTCATATCTTGATATTTCTTCATCAAACTTTCAATATATGACAACATTGACATGACCATACTAAACTATAACGATCGAGATCACACTGAAAAATACTTATTTTTTTCTTCACGAAAACGTTGGCTATAACTTTCTCATTTCTTGATATTTCTTCATCAAACTTTAAGTATATCTCATCATGACAACATCGACATGACATACTAAAATATAAAGGTCAAGGTCACACTGAAGGTCATATGGGTTAAATACCCTTTTTTTTCTTCACAAAAACTTAAGGTTAGCTATAACTTTCTCATTTCTTGATATTTCTTCATCAAACTTTCAAAATATACTCATCATGACAACATCGACATGACCATACTAAGGTCAAGGTCATACTGAAGGTCATTATATGGGTTAAATACTCATTTTTGACTTCACGGAAACTGTTTGGCCAATTTTTCAAGGTCATTTATCTGGGTCCAAAAAACCTTGTTATACTGACAAAGCGCTGACAGGCGACACACGTGTTCCGCAGAACACCCGTCTAGTTGTAGGTATTGTGGAAATTGTTCATGTACATGCTGAAAACCCTTTAGCTTAAACATGCACCTCAAACAGTAACATTTTCTCCCCTTGAATAATAAACACAAACTGTAAATGGATCACTACTAGTAAAATGTAAATTGATCCGTACTAGTTAGATGTAAACAGATCACTACTAGTTAAATGTGGATCACTACTAGTTAAATGTAAACAGATCACTACAAGTTAAATGTAAATTGACCAATAGTAGTTAAATGTAAATGGATCATTAGTAGTTAAATGTAAATAGATCACTACTAGTTAAATGTATTTAAATGTAAATGGATCACTACTAGTTAAATGTAGTTAAATGTACATGGATCTCTACTAGTTAAATGTAAATGGATCACTACTAGTTAAATGTATTTAAATGTAAATGGATCACTACTAGCTAAATATAAACAGATCACTACTAGTTAAATGTAAATGGATCCATACTAGATAAATGTAAATGGATCACTACTAGTTAAATGTAGTTAAATTTAAATGGATCGCTACTAGTTAAATGTAGTTAAATGTAAACGGATCACTACTAGTTAAATGTAAATCGATCACTACTAGTTAAATGTTAACAGATCACTACTTCTTAAATGTAAATGGACCACTACTAGTTAAATGTAAATGGATCACTACTAGTTTAAACGTAAATGGATCACTACTAGTTAAATGTAAACAGATCACTACTAGTTAAATGTAAATAAATCACTACTAGTTAAATGTAAATGGATCACTACTAGTTAAATATATTTAAATGTAAATGGATCACTTCTAGTTAAATGTAAATGGATCACTACTAGTTTAAACGTAAATGGATCACTACTAGTTAAATGTAAACAGATCACTACTAGTTAAATGTAAATAAATCACTACTAGTTAAATGTAAATGGATCACTACTAGTTAAATATATTTAAATGTAAATTGTTCATTACTAGTTAAATGTAAATGGATCACTACTAGTTAAATGTAAATGGATCACTACTAGTTAAATGTAGTTAAATTTAAACTGATCACTACTAGTTAAATGTAAATAGATCACTACTAGTTAAATGTAAATGGATCACTACTAGTTAAATGTAAATGGATCACTACCAGTTAAATGGAAAATGGATCATTACTAATTAAATGTAAATCACTACTAGTTAAATTAAATGGATCACTACTAGTTAAATGTAAATGGATCACTACTAGTTAAATGTAAACAGATCACTACTAGTTAAATGTAGTTAAATGTAAATGGATCACTACTAGTTAAATGTAAACAGATCACTACTAGTTAAATGTAAACAGATCACTTCTAGTTAAATGTAATTAAATGTAAACGGATCACTACTAGTTAAATGTAAATGGATCACTACTAGTTAAATGTAAATGGATCACTACTAGTTAAATGTAAACAGATCACTACTAGTTAAATGTAGTTTAATGTAAATGGATCACTACTAGTTAAATGTAAACAGATCACTACTAGTTAAATGTAGTGAAATGTAAATGGATCACTACTAGTTAAATGTAAATGGATCACTACTAGTTAAATGTAAATGGATCACTACTAGTTAAATGAAAACAGATCACTACTAGTTAAATGTAGTTAAATGTAAATGGATCACTACTAGTTAAATGTAAATGGATCACTACTAGTTAAATGTAAACAGATCACTACTAGTTAAATGTAGTTAAATGTAAATGGATCACTACTAGTTAAATGTAAATGGATCACTACTAGTTAAATGTAGTTAAATGTAAACGGATCACTACTAGTTAAATGTAAACGGATCACTACTAGTTAAATGTAAACAGATCACTACTAGTTAAATGTAGTGAAATGTAAATGGATCAATACTAGTTAAATGTAAATGGATCACTACTAATTAAATGTAAACGGATCACTACTAGTTAAATGTAAACAGATCACTACTAGTTAAATGTTGTTAAATGTAAATGGATCACTACTAGTTAAATGTAAATGGATCACTACTAGTTAAATGTAAATGGATCACTACTAGTTAAATGTAGTTAAATGTAAATGGATCACTACTAGTTAAATGTAAATGGATCATTACTAGTTAAATGTAGTTAAATGTAAATGGATCACTACTAGTTAAATGTAAACAGATCACTACTAGTTAAATGTAGTAAAATGTAAATGGATCACGACTAGTTAAATGTAAATATATCACTACTAGTTAAATGTAAACAGATCACTACTAGTCAAATGTAGTTAAATGTAAATGGATTACTACTAGTTAAATGTAAATGGATCACTACTAGTTAAATGTAAATGGATCCATACTAGTTAAATGTAAATGGATCACTACTAGTTAAATGTAGTTAAATTTAAATGGATCACTACTAGTTAAATGTAGTTAAATGTAAACGGATCACTACTAGTTAAATGTAGTTAAATGTAGTTAAATGTAAATTGATCACTACTAGTTAAATGTTAACAGATCACTACTACTTAAATGTAAATGGACCACTACTCGTTAAATGTAAATGGATCACTACTAGTTTAAACATATATGGATCACTACTAGTTAAATGTAAACAGATCACTACTAGTTAAATGTAAATGGATCACTACTAGTTAAATATATTTAAATGTAAATGAATCACTACTAGTTAAATGTAGTTAAATGTAAATTGATCACTACTAGTTAAATGTAAACAGATCACTACTAGTTAAATGTAGTTAAATTAAGTGGATCACTACTAGTTAAATGTAGTTAAATGTAAACAGATCACTACTAGTTAAATATAAATGGATTCATACTAGTTAAATGTAAATAGATCACTACTAGTTAAATGTAGTTAAATGTAAATGGATCACTACTAGTTAAATGTAGTTAAATGTAAACGGATCACTACTAGTTAAATGTAGTTAAATATAAATGGATCACTACTAGTTAAATGTAAATGGATCACTACTAGTTAAATGTAGTTAAATGTAGTGAAAGGTAGTTAAATGTAAATGGATCACTACTAGTTAAATGTAGTTAAATGTAAATGGATCTCTACTAGTCAAATATAAATGGATCACTACTAGTGAAATGGAAAATGGATCACTACTAGTTAAATGTAGTTAAATGTAAATGGATCTCTACTAGTCAAATATAAATGGATCACTACTAATTAAATGTAAATGGATCACTACTAGTTAGATGTAAATGGATCACTACTAGTGACACAGAAATTACCGATTAGTTACGATTGTATACGGTTTGTCACGCGTATGGTTTGTCATCTGCGTTGCATTTGTTGTTTCCCTCCTGTTTTCTCTCCAGATTATTGGCTATAGAATCATTATCCATGGATGAAATAGCCACTTATGACCATTCATTTTCTTGATTAGACAATGGCATCCATTTTATATCAAGTTTTGGGACAAAATAAATGTGTACCACTTACGCACAGACATGAACGTATCAGAATGGACTAGATCTATTAATAACATTAACATTTTTTTCTCCCTGGAAAACAGCGTAGTGGGTTATCTGAAGTTGACAGTTCAATAAAGTCATGCAGAAGTATATGATAAATAGAATAAAAAATGTTTATTTTCATATCAGGCCCTCGACCCATATCAGCGTCTCAGGCCGTATATAGGATGTGATATGAAAATACGCTGAAAATATGCATTTATTATTCTCTGGTTATCGTAATTCTCTCAATTTTCATTTCAGATTTATGTTGTAGTCGTATGGACAAGTTTGATATGGCGCGCACAAGTTACGGAACTGACGAGGATGTACTGTTTATTTACAAAGATGGTGTACCATAGCAACAGTTGCTTAGTGATGACATTTGACAATGGTTGTTACGTAGGTGAAAAGTTGTTAATTGTTTGCCACATTGCAGTATGCAAAACGTTCATATAGTTACTGATTATTCATGGATGAAGATAAATGTGGAAACAGTTTTTGTTTTTTTAAAGTTTATAAAATAGTTTATTAAAATCTTTTCCCTTGACAATTAAAATTGATTGGTTAGCAAAGTGCAATTTTTTTCTTGTATATATGATGCATTTGTTTATTTGTTTTTCTTTTGTTAACACAAACTATGTCAAAGTAGAAGACCATTCTCTTTCAGGGTCTTCCACAGGGCATTTAAGAGCCTATTTCCCCCTACTCCTTAATTGACCCCCTATATTCTGCCCTGTCCATTAATAACACCAACAAACTTCAAAATGCATTATACTTGTCAATAAATATCCTTTCATTTACAGTTGGATTATACTTCAGATTACATCTAAACAAATCCCTAAATATAGTAGTCACCCGACACCCACCCAATGATGTTCAAATGTAATTTCCCTTATCCCTTAAAGGGACACACGGCAATCTTGATGTTTTTATCAAGCATCAATAGTATCATCTCTACTTATTTATCAAGGAACATTTTGACTTTAAACCGGCTTGCATATCATTAAATAAAAAAATTCTGTTTTCAATTTTCTATGTTATTTTACCAAATGTTGAAATATATTATTGGTGCAGTATTATCAGAAGTCAGTAATATACAAAGACAATTTGGTTTATACTATTCTTATAATTATTATTAATGATTGAAATAATGCATGTTATTTAGAAAAACTAACGGGAAGCCACGAGTTTTCAAAAAATCAAGATTGCCATGTGTCCCTTTAAATTTTATTTCTGTGGAAAACCCCGAGTCTTATATGCTGTATGTTGTAAGGGATGTAGAATTACATATTCAGTCTTACTAAATTTCTTATTGTACATTTTTTCTTTTATTTAGTGTACCATTGAAAAGGCCTTCATGTGTACTTTTTCACTTGGTGATCATCAAGATATGCAATGTTAACAGGAGGAATTCTTGACAAATACAGAAATTGGCCTGTATAATATAATGTAAGATATGTACATTATGATGCCCGTTACCATGGACACACTGCCTGTTACCATGGGCACACAGCCGGTAACCATGGGCTCACAGTTTCTAAGTCAGTATCATAAGTGGGCATTATTTATCACATCAGGTATACATGGTGGCAATCACTTGCTGAATTTAAATACATATATAATTTTATATCCTTGCATATCCCTGCTTTCACAAAGTGAAGTAGGGGTGGTATAGAAATTACGGTGTCACGCCACGTAACACAATTTTGTTGCGTCGAGTCCCGTCGCGTAACACAATTTATTACTGGCATTTCTCAAACAGCTTTGATTGGGTTGTTCCCAAACTTCATATACACATAACAACTGATGACCTTATGTCCTTGTACATCACCCATTGTTGATTGCCTTTGTTTGATTTAGACAATTTAAACGGGAGTATTCATCACCTTTTTAGCTCGACTATTCGAAGAATAAGAGAGCTTATGTAATCACCACGGGGTCGGCGTTGGCGTCGGCATTGGCGTCGGCGTCCCACATCAAGGTTTGCGTGTAAGCTCTGTTTTCACGTCTATATCTCTTACATTTCTTATCCTAGCACAACCAAATTTGGCCATGGGCTTCCTTATAGCATTATCTTGAGGGCTGCATAAACAATTTTGGTTCCTGTAAGCCATGGGCTCCCATGGAACCCAAATTATGATAGCCCTTAAAATATGTCTGTTTCACATCAAATTTTGCGTGTAAGCTGTGTTTACAGGTCTATGTCTCTTACAATCCTTACCCTAGCACAACCAAATTTGGCCATGGGCTTCCTTATAGCATTATCTTAAGGGCTGCATAAGCAATTTTGGTTCCCGTAACCCCTGGGCTCCCATGGAACCCAAATTCTGATAGCCCTTAAAATATGTCTGTTTCACATCAAATTTTGCGTGTAAGCTGTGTTTACAGGTCTATATCTCTTACATTTCTTGTCCTAGCTGAACTAAATTTTAGAATTGGTTTCCTTATAGTATGTTGTAAAGGGTTGGATAAGTAATTTTGTCTTCTGCAAATTCTGGGCTCCCCCCCCCCCCCCCCCCCCCCCCCCCACGACTTGAAACTTTTTTTTTTTTTTTTTTTACATATTTCTGTGTTGCTCTTGTCAATTCTTACACATATATATTGCCCCCTCCCAGCCCCACACCCACCACCTAACCACGCCTCTCACCCACTCCCCACACTTGAATTTTTTTTTTTTTTTTTTTTACATATTTCTTTGTTGTTTTAGTCAATTCTTACACATATATGTTTCTTCATTCACCACCCCCACTCCCCCACCATCCACCCCCACCTCACTCCCACACCCACCCCGCGACCCACTCAAAATTCGAATTTTTATTTATTTTTATTTCTGTGTAGTTTTGGTCAATTCTTACACATAGTTATGTTGTGCTCCCAACCCCACCCCACATTGTTGTAGCCTTGTTTTCTGATGGTATATACTAGCTATAAATTTATTATTCTCTGAAAAATCGAATAGTCGAGCTGCGCTGTTCTCCGACAGCTCTTGTTCTCTTTAGCAACTGTTGCTTAGCAATTTTCATGTCTTTGCATTCACTGAAACAGTGACTTCTATTTAATATTGATGTAATATCATCATTTTATGATTAGCAACAGTTGCTTAAGTATCTTAAGAAAAGTACAGTTAAGTTATAGTATCTTATTGACAATCATGTTTCAAGATATCATTATTTTCCATAGCAACAGTTGCTTAGCAATGATCACTATCCATTGTATCTATTACAACTAAGGGTCCAATGAGTGTAAATGTGTTATATTTGTCGAGCTGCCTTGGCAGGATGATTGCCATAGGTGTGAGTGTCATTATCGGTCACGCTTATTGATTATGAAATCAATTGATGCTTTAAAAAAATCATGTTAAACCAATGAAAGACTGTGAAAGTTATTCAGTTTTAATTATTTTGTATTAATATTGAGCAGATTATTTTTGTTGTGTTATTGATATAAGGATGTTTTGGTGACATATAAATAATTGCATAATTAAGAATATTAAATAATTAAAATCAGCTGATATAACAATAGGAAATTTTGTCCAATGATGACCCTTGTATGCCACCGTTTCATAGTGGCATTTTATATTTTTGATACTACACCTGTATAATATCATCAAATGATGTCCTGTTATACAAAGCGCTTTATTGTGTTCATTTCAAGCAACTACTTGCCAAATTCAGCTTCCTGTATTGTGCTCATAATATAATGCATATTTGCCTATGAAGCACATATTTTTACTCAACATGCAGTAAAATACATGTTGTTACATTTGGGTCAAGTGATTTTAGCATTTGTAATTCCTAATTATACGCCCGCTTTCACAAAGTGAAGTGGGGGCTCTATTGAAGTCGCGATGTCGTAATGTCTCTTTGCGTTACACATTTGTATCCTGTTGCGTCGCACAAAGTAAAGTAGGGGCTACATAGGAATCATGCTGTCCGTAAGTTTCCATCGGGTAACACATATTTGTCGCATTGCGTAACACATTTTTTTGCATTCGTCAAACAGTTTCGAGTGGGTTGTTCCCAAACTTCATATACATATAACAACTGATCCAAAAGCGGGGGTAATCATCGCCTTCAGTGATAGTTCAATTCAAAATTACATCTATGAAGACAATAACATAACACAGACACGTTACCAGACTGACTGTGCCACCTCATTTACTTACAACTTCTGTACAGTGTATAATAAAATCATGTTTCTTTTAGAGTTGTAAGTTGGTTTCAAGGTGGCCACAAACTCTGGAAAAGAGGGTAAACAGTGAAAATGGCCAAAAAAACATCACTGTAGGGAAAAATCATGGAATTTGATTTTTTGTGTGCAAAATTCAGGGAAAAGTCGGGGAATTTGATGTGCGCACAACTTTCCATAAATAAAATTTGACCCTCCAGGCAGAAAAAAAGGAGGCTTAGTGATGAAAAATTCTCAGTTGTACACATTTAATTAAATATAGTATTCATTTGCAACAATGTTTAAATTGTTTCTATGAAATAACCAAGCATATAAACATGCGAACAAATCTATATATACTCGTATATCATTGTTTGTTTGTTTGTTTGAATGGCATTTTTCATCAGTTTCAGTGTATTATGTGGTAGTGAAGGTACGGCTATAAGGGGTGGATGGAGGCCGTATATTTTCTAGCAGGGAATCCAATGCTGGGTCAGGAAAATATCGGGGAATTTCTTTTTCAGATTCCTGTGACCACCCTTTGGTTTACACGATTTGTAAACAAATTATGTAAAATATGCATAGGGCCTTGATTTCATAGCTCAATATTTTATGGAACAATTATGATAATATTTCTTGCAATTGCTTACGTTTTATATGAAAAAAGATGTAAAACTCATTGAACAATCATATAATATTGAAGTGGGAGTATACATATAGCCATTCAATAAATATTATAATACACTATAAACAATATATTATAATACACTATAAACAATATATTTAATCATTTTATAATTATTTTATATTTAGAATTTTGTGGTTCAAGAAACACATTACTCAGTGATAGATACAAACAGTCTAAATCTCTTTTTACAGTAATTTATACACTCGATCAGTTCTCAGACATCACAATAGTAGAAAGTGACATCATCATAACAGGAAGTGATGTCATAACACCAGAAAGTGATGATAGAAGCAATTATTTTTTAACTGATTTTTAATATGAATGAAGTATTCCAATTGGTTTGATTTAGCAAAAGTGATAGAGTGACTCGATCAGTTCTTAGAACAAACTGAGTAATGAGTTTCTTGAAATCAAGAATCACAAAATTCTAAATATAATTTTTTTCTAAAATGAGTTAAGACTGTTTTATGTAATAAATATGTAAATGAAGGTCGAATCATTGCTCAGTACTTTCCGTTCAGCTTTCGGAATAGCCTCGTCAATTTCTGTAATGGTTATAAATACTGGATTACAGAAATCAACAAGGCAGTTCTGATTGATTAGTGTGGTTTAAAGAAGGCCGAAGCAACCATGACGTCATCATACAACAACCATATATTTGGGCAGCTGCATTAATAAATGTATGTTATCTGGCATCTGAGTTCTGTGTCTCACATTCATGCGTTTTTGAATTTATTGAACTAGATGGATAAAATTGGTATGATGCTGGGGATAGCCTCTCTGTATGAAACAAGCAAACCTATCAGGATAGCCTCTCTGTATGAAACAAGCAAACCTATCAGGATAGCCTCTCTGTATGAAACAAGCAAACCTATCAGGATAGCCTCTCTGTATGAAACAAGCAAACCTATCAGGATAGCCTCTCTGTATGAAACAAGCAAACCTATCAGGATAGCCTCTCTGTATGAAACAAGCAAACCTATCAGGATAGCCTCTCTGTATGAAACAAGCAAACCTATCAGGATAGCCTCTCTGTATGAAACAAGCAAACCTATCAGGACAGCCTCTCTGTATGAAACAAGCAAACCTATCAGGACAGCCTCTCTGTATGAAACAAGCAAACCTATCAGGACAGCCTCTCTGTATGAAACAAGCAAACCTATCAGGACAGCCTCTCTGTATGAAACAAGCAAACCTATCAGGACAGCCTCTCTGTATGAAACAAGCAAACCTCAAACCTATCAGGACAGCCTCTCTGTATGAAACAAGCAAACCTATCAGGATAGCCTCTCTGTATGAAACAAGCAAACCTATCAGGATAGCCTCTCTGTTTGAAACAAGCAAACCTATCAGGATAGCCTCTCTGTATGAAACAAGCAAACCTATCAGGATAGCCTCTCTGTATGAAACAAGCAAACCTATCAGGATAGCCTCTCTGTATGAAACAAGCAAACCTATCAGGATAGCCTCTCTGTATGAAACAAGCAAACCTATCAGGATAGCCTCTCTGTATGAAACAAGCAAACCTATCAGGATAGCCTCTCTGTATGAAACAAGCAAACCTATCAGGATAGCCTCTCTGTATGAAACAAGCAAACCTATCAGGATAGCCTCTCTGTTTGAAACAAGCAAACCTATCAGGATAGCCTCTCTGTATGAAACAAGCAAACCTATCAGGATAGCCTCTCTGTATGAAACAAGCAAACCTATCAGGATAGCCTCTCTGTATGAAACAAGCAAACCTATCAGGATAGCCTCTCTGTATGAAACAAGCAAACCTATCAGGATAGCCTCTCTGTATGAAACAAGCAAACCTATCAGGATAGCCTCTCTGTATGAAACAAGCAAACCTGTCAGGATAGCCTCTCTGTATGAAACAAGCAAACCTGTCAGGATAGCCTCTCTGTATGAAACAAGCAAACCTGTCAGGATAGCCTCTCTGTTTGAAACAAGCAAACCTGTCAGGATAGCCTCTCTGTATGAAACAAGCAAACCTGTCAGGATAGCCTCTCTGTATGAAACAAGCAAACCTGTCAGGATAGCCTCTCTGTATGAAACAAGCAAACCTATCAGGATAGCCTCTCTGTATGAAACAAGCAAACCTATCAGGATAGCCTCTCTGTATGAAACAAGCAAACCTATCAGGATAGCCTCTCTGTATGAAACAAGCAAACCTGTCAGGATAGCCTCTCTGTATGAAACAAGCAAACCTGTCAGGATAGCCTCTCTGTATGAAACAAGCAAACCTGTCAGGATAGCCTCTCTGTATGAAACAAGCAAACCTGTCAGGATAGCCTCTCTGTATGAAACAAGCAAACCTGTCAGGATAGCCTCTCTGTATGAAACAAGCAAACCTGTCAGGATAGCCTCTCTGTATGAAACAAGCAAACCTGTCAGGATAGCCTCTCTGTATGAAACAAGCAAACCTATCAGGATAGCCTCTCTGTTTGAAACAAGCAAACCTATCAGGATAGCCTCTCTGTATGAAACAAGCAAACCTGTCAGGATAGCCTCTCTGTATGAAACAAGCAAACCTATCAGGATAGCCTCTCTGTATGAAACAAGCAAACCTATCAGGATAGCCTCTCTGTATGAAACAAGCAAACCTATCAGGATAGCCTCTCTGTATGAAACAAGCAAACCTATCAGGATAGCCTCTCTGTATGAAACAAGCAAACCTGTCAGGATAGCCTCTCTGTATGAAACAAGCAAACCTATCGGGATAGCCTCTCTGTATGAAACAAGCAAACCTATCAGGATAGCCTCTCTGTATGAAACAAGCAAACCTATCAGGATAGCCTCTCTGTATGAAACAAGCAAACCTATCAGGATAGCCTCTCTGTATGAAACAAGCAAACCTATCATATCTCTCTGTATGAAACAAGCAAACCTATCATATCTCTCTGTATGAAACAAGCAAACCTATCATATCTCTCTGTATGAAACAAGCAAACCTATCATATCTCATAGTGAAATGTTAAGACAATTTTTGTGTCACCTGCGTAGCAGGGCAGACACTTAGGGATCACTTCGTCCGTCATCTGTCCGTTGTCCGTAACACTTTAACCTGAAACCTAACCTTGGCCATAAAATGAAAAGTATTTGACCCATATTCATGAAACTTCACACACGTTTTCATCTTAACCCAAGGAATGCTAACATGTCCAATAACTCGGATTTCATTTTGGCAGTGTTATGCCCCCTTTCATAAAGCTTTAACCGGCAACCTAACCAAACCGACCGTAACTTAAGAAGTATTTGACCTAGGTTCATGAAATTTCACACACATCTTCATCTTACCACACAGAATATTGTTACCATTGACCAATAACTCAGCAGAGTTATGACCCTTTTCATAAAACTAAAACCTGCAACCTAACCAAGCTCATAACTGGACATAACTTGAAAAGTATTTGACTTATGTTCATGGAACTTCACACATCTTCATCTTAACCAAAGGAATGTTGTTACACATGTCCAATATCTGACTTTCATTTTAGCAGAGTTATGCCCTCTTTTCATAAAACTAACCTGCAACCTAATCTAGCTCATAACTTCGTCTCATCTGTCTCTGAGGTTCCTGTCTCAGTGATGTGTCTAAGGTGATGTGTTAACCAAAATACGGTCCCGGCTGGGATAGAATGCACGTTACCAAAATAGGTCCCGGCCGGGATAGAATGCACGTTACCAAAATACGGTCCCGGCTGGGATAGAATGCACGTTACCAAAATACGGTCCCGGCTGGGATAGAATGCACGTTACCAAAATACGGTCCCAGCTGGGATAGAATGCGCCTTACCAAAATACGGTTCCGGCTGGGATAGAATGCACGTGACCTGGATTACTAACCATTACACCACAGCCCCACCTGATGAGTGAATTATTTATACCAAACAATCTACCAAAAGATCAAATTAAAGGAATTGTACTGCAAAACTGTTTATCAAAACTCTTACCCAGATGTTCAGTTCATATAATAATGTTAAGTGCCAATTAAAAGTATAGTTTTATTCATGGGTTCTTAAAATACTCATGATTAAATGTGCATAAAATTAATTTAGCCTTGGTAACTCTTTAGTTCAGCGCTCCAGTTTTGGGGTTTGGCCAGGCTGGTTAGTCAGTAGGTTTAGAAAGGGTGTACATATGTTGTAAAATTTGGCTGTGTTGGCAGAATAGCTACTTTAAATAATATGCATTCACACGAGGATACACGTCTCAGTTCAAAAAGTGAACAGCTTAGTTTATTAAAGGAAGACACGGTAATCTTGTTTTTTGTAAAAAAAAATGGCTTGCCATTTGTCCCTTTAAAGTTTTGTATAAAATTTGTTTCAGTTTTCTGTTGATGAAAAGTTGTCACTTTTTACATATTTGTTGAACTGCTTGAACATGGATAGTACCTTAGAAGCGATCAAGAAGTAACTTAAAAGTGAATCGCTTACTACGGTATCGAATATAGTAAGAACACTGTAAGAAAAATGGATACAGATATAAAATGGTCCTATTGATTTCCGATTTATTTAACCCTTTCGCTGCCACAGTCAAACACGTTGATTTGTACGACCAGTGTAAACCCAGATCAGCTTGTATATATTGTGTTGATTATGGTTTACACTGTTTGCCACTCATTTAGAATGTTTTCCGTAACACTAAATAAATATAATAGCACTGGAGGGTTTGAATTAAAATTTCAGCAGACGGCTGCGGCGAAAGGGTTAATGTTCTAAATGCATTGAACTGGTGCATTTGTTTTTTCTGTTTGATTATAGTATATATAAGTTATTGTTCAGTTCTTTTAATTATATTAATTATTGTTTGTACTTAATTGTCTTTGTGTTATTATTTGTCAAACACAAGATTGTGTCTCTGTGTTATTTGGGTCACATTTTTCAGCCTGCTGCATCTTTCATTACAATTATTTTGTTAGTCCCACTGGGAGCTTGACTTGTCATGGGAAAGTGTTGATTCTTAAGGATGGTTGGAGGTATACAGGTTCTACTCTGGAAAGATTAGGTGGTCTGCCTCTACCACAAACAAATCGACTTTCATATATGGCTCAAATTAACTTGGCTATTATTTTTGCCAGGCCTTTTTTTAGTGGCAGGAAAACAATAAACGTGACTTCAGCATAAATGGAGTGCCACAATAGAATTTGCAGCAACAATGGGTTCTAGGCCCATTCTCCATATTTTATCTCGATGTAAATGGAGGATGAGCCTGGCATGTTCATTCCTGTTTGGCGCCATATAACCTTTCATGTGTTGGTGTGCCTTAAAACCCAATTCAATTCAATTCAATTCGTAAAAATTACGTCAAGCTTTTATCTGATATGCAACAATTCCTGGATTATTATCAATATTTGTGTCTGCAGTAGACCACTAAAAGAAGAGCTCAATTGGTCTTTTAATACAGAGGCTAGGTATAATGAGGCTAGTAGCTTAAATATGATGTTTCTGCATCCATGTGTGACTTATTTACCAACTTCTTGGATGTCCGTCAAGCAGAAACTACTTAAGCTGAGACTCATTCGAGGCTGCACTGTCAGAAGATTTTTTGGTGTATTCGTTTTATCGGTATGTTGGGTGGAGGCGAGAGTGGGGTAAAATGTAAATATTTCTTAGTTGTTTGTTTTGTTTTTTCTTACACCATACATATGAATGATTTTTTTCTCTCTTAAAATATAACAACAAATTTCAAAAAAAAAGAAAAGGAGTACATGTTTTTGTGTTTTTAGTCTTGCGCCATGATCATGGTTCATACTACTCACCTCAATCTCCAGCACCTTCTCAACCCACCAACCCACCCACCCACCAACCCACCCACCTACCAATCCTACCAATCCACCCACCATCAGCTAGTTGTAAAAACAATGGTTTTACTTGTTTTCTTCAACATTATATAAATTGTACAGTTGTCTGTGTTGTTGATATTATTTATAGGCATATAGTGCATAGCTCTGCATCTATCTCTTATCAACAACCCGCTCACCCTCGAAATAATACTGTACATTTCACAAGTTTTTTCTTTATTTATATTGTTTAAGGGTACACAGGGCATACATTTTCCCATGGCAGTCATCACCCCACCACCTTCTAGCCTCTCACCAGACCCTCCCCACTCCCCAAGCCTCACCCTAATCTCTCCCTCCCCCACCTCACCCCAACAATCGACCCTCACCCTTATTTCTTTTCTTTAAATTTTCTCTTTTTCATCTGTTAATATTGCTCATGGATATAGCTCTGCTATTTCTTTATAGATTGCTTGTATGAAGAGAGATTCCATTTTCTCGGTATATCAGGTGTATAATTTGTTGTTGAAAAAGCGAATAGTCGAGCTGCGCTTTTCTCTGAAGCTCTTGTTATATATGTTTGTGAAGAGTTATGCAAATAAATTGTTATCACATGCATGGCTTGTTGTCTTTTTCTTACTAGCTTATGGGATGGCGAGTTTTCCGTCGTCCGTCGTCGTCCGTTACTTTTACCTCGTTAAGACAATAGGGACCTCGTTTTTCATTTGATCTTTACCAAACTTTACAGATTGTTAATATCATTGAAAGCTCGGACAGCTTTGAAAACCAGTAAAGGCAGAGTTATGAACCTCGATTTAGTTTAAAATGCTATATTTTGCCATGTTAAGGCGACAGAGCCCTCATTTTTCATGTGCAGCAACATAAAGCAAAGAAAATCACTGCAAATGGATGCAAAATCCTTTACTGGCATTTAATGTATTATAACACTAGTATACTTACTTTTCATACCTTAGCTGCGAGTTTACCCCTATAAATCAGATATTATCATATTCACATTCCATATATGGTAATTTAGAACCGTGATGTCATAGTTCTCAAAATGGCGGCTTCCATATCTATTTCAAAAGGACCTCCAAATTATTATATCTTCTTTGTTTAAATTATCATCCGATTTTCCTTCACCCTTGACCAAGTTTGTCAGAACTCTCATAATAACGATTGCATGGCTGTATGCCTACATTCCGTTTAAGACCTCTGTTTTTGAAGAATTGAATTGAGGTTTTAAGGCGCACCAACACATGAAAGATTATATGGCGCCTAATAGGAATGAACATGCCGGGCTCATCCTCCATGTACATCGAGATAAAATATGGGGAATGGGCCTAGAACCTTCTCACATGCAGAACTGCAACTGCAGAGTTGCTACAAATTCTATTGTAGACACTCCATTTACGCTGGAGCCACGTTTATTGTTTTTCTGCCACTGCTCTTATGATTTGAGCAAGATGGCACCTGAAACAATGCAGGGGTCATGTTGAAGACCTTTATTGAGCATGAACAAAAAATGATAAAAATGAACATTAATTTTGGGGAGTTCTACCCCTCTGCCTACCCATCCAAACGGGATCTGCAGTGACCCTATTCTTTGCCCGGAACCAAACGGGGGCCCCCAGAACCACACAGGGCTGTTTTTTAAGTGTTGACCACGCCTTCCTCCGTTGCATTTTGCTCTTCTAACTGCCTTCTAAGATCTGACCAATGGTGGATCCATTTTTCCCGGAGTAATTAGTAATTAGTTTCTGAGGAACATGTTTAACAACGAGAGCATAATAAACTTCATTAAAAACTATCCATTTTTCATCTGGAGGTGTGGCACCTTATATACCTCTCATAAACAAGACTACATCAAACCGAGTGTGCTACTTTTCTCTCTTGTTTGTAATTTTTATACGACCGTTTGAAAATAATGGACGTATTATGGTATAGGATCGTCTGTCCGTCAGTCCGTTAGGTGAGAGGAGGAACCCTATTGGTTTGGGCCAGTATGTCAAAGGTAAAGGTCATGATGACCTTACGTGGAAATATACATTCAGCACGATAACTGCAAAAGTATGAGACACACCCTCATGAAACTTCATAGGTACATTGCCCTAGGCGAGAGGAGGAGCCCTATTGCTGTTGGGGCCAGTAGGTCAAAGGTCACAGTGACCTTATATGGAAATATGCCTTCCATACAACAATAACTTCAAAACCGTAACACCTACACTCATAAAACTTCATAGGTGCATTCTAGTTAAGAGGAGGTACTCTATTGTTTTTGGGGCCTGTAGGTCAAAGGTCAAGGTCACAGTGACCTTATATGGAATCGTGCATTCCGCACAATAAATTCAAACCATAACACCTACACTCATAAAACTTCATAGGTACATTGCCCTTGGTGAAAGGAGGAACCCTATTGTTTTGTGGCCAGTAGGCCGTGACCTTATATAGGCATTCCTCGCGATAACTTCGAAACTATAACACCCACACGCATTTTGAGTCATTTGGTTAAAGGTCAAGGTCACCGTGAAATTATATTGAAATAGGCAATTCGTGCGGTAACTTCAAAACATTGATCCGTTCTTTTTTTGTGTTTATGTGTGTGTGGTCTTGCCTCTTCGCTAGTAATTAAAGAGATCGATCAGTGCTGTTGGGCAGTAGACTTATAGACGGATAGGAAAAAATAGAAAAGTGTTAATACAGGGTTAAACACTGAAAGGATTATAGTGATAAAAACAGTAAGGGTTACAGTGATTCTAGTGGAATACTGCGAGCTGTGAATTGTGAACTTGTGGAATAAAAACGAGTGAAAAATAGTGGAAATATAATAGGTCTGTATAAGTGTAAAACGTGTATCAAGTACCAGACAACAGTGATACAGAAAACCAGTAAAAGCAAGAAAGTATATGGTATGATTTGATAAACAGATATAACTTAAGCAAAAACTCGAGTGATACTCGAAACCACCGATTATAACAAATTAACCATTTGCTGACCACATAGTAAACCAGTACAAGACAAGAATAGGTCGGAAATAAATAGAAAATATGCATTCAGATAAACTAATCTAATAATCCAACGCAAACCAGATATAGGGTATTCTATATCCGGTCCGCGAGCATTAGAAAATCTAAATCAAAACTAGGTCAAAACAGCCGGTCATTAAGTAGGTCAAGGTCAAATAAAATAAGTCAAATCGGCCAGAAAGTAGGTCAAATTTAGGTCAGTTACACTAGGGCAAGCCGATCAGTAAGTAGGTCAAAGCATATACAGCTATATTCGAGGGAAAGCAGTAAAAAGGTAATAGCAGATCAATATATATCGTAGTAAACAAGAGAAAATAGAACGGAAAAGATAGATAAACCAACATATGCGGACGTTCTAGTAGAGAACGATAGGGTCAAGGCCACCACAACTAGGGCCGGACTAGGTAAAAGGGGCCTTCAGCCCAAGGACGCCACTAATGGCAAGTACGTCCAACCTAACCACTTTAGGTAAGATAGGCTTCAAACGGGATAGAAGCCTAGATAGTAGTAACGATAGCCTAGGAAGCATTGGGAGCCCAGTAAACAACGCCCAATACCTAGAGGTAGGAGATTGTAGTTTTGAGGAAAGTAGGGTAGATAGGGATGCTAATCTAGTACATAATGGGGTTGATCAATCGGTGGCGCAACTGGTAGAGATCCAGGATAGGTTTGACTCGATAGAGGGGGTCCCATTTAGCCAGTAGTATCCAATCTAACATAGGAAACAAAACCTAGGGCCAAAATAAATCAACAGACGGCTACACTGGTGGACGCCCTGTGGATTGGCATCACCCTGACAACAATCCAGCGGGCTTTCCCAATGGACCTACTGAAAGCAGTAATAACCAAATTTGTAGAGCATGAGGGCCACACATACTGTGAGGTCTTAGCGCAGGTGCCAGGTCAACTCCCACAATTTAGAATAAACGTCTCAAAAGTGGAGCACTCGAACAACTTTAAATTTGCCCATTATGATTTTAAAGTAATAAAAGACAAAAGCAAATCAACCCCTTTAAACAAACAATCAAAAGGCATTTTAATTATGGATGCTGGACAAGCTCAAATAGAAGAGGCATTGAAAAAGCTTCTCAATGCAAAAAATAATGACATTATCAATGCATACAGAGGATTTGACAACGTGAATTGCACGCTCAAACCATCTGTCACAATAAAGGTTACTTACAACTCTGCAAACATCCCATTTGAAATAAAAACGCAACAGGGAAACAACTTATTAGTAGAACCTGCTCTCTTGACCCCGATCCAACAGCTGCCAAATGTTTGGACATATAACCAAAAAATGCAAAAAAACAACGCACATCTATCTGCCCTCACTGTGCGGGCCCCATACAACTACTACTTGTATCAATAAGCAACACAAACACTGTGCAAACTGTAGGAACCAGCACAGTGCTGCCTACAAGGGATGTCCTGCTTACCAAACATATATCAAGGACACGGAATCTAGAAACAGCAAAATGCAAGAAACACATAATGCAAATAGAAAAGCAGCTGGGTTTGAACCTTTAGCAAAAAAGGCCACACCCAAGCACACGCCCCAAGTCAACACCCCACGCTCCTATAAGGAAGTAAAAGTTAATGCTGAGGTTAAAGCGGCTCTCCGCAAAATCCTACCCCAAAAAGACCGATCTGTCGGAAGAACAGATAGAAATTCTCCTGAATGAAATTGAAGGTGACGTCACAGAGGCAACACCTGGTCTACAGTCACACCAAACCTTAGATAGGCCCAAAGCTGTCCCCCATTACAATAAGCAAAACCATTGTCCGAGGTACTCTCACCAATATCACAACAGACCCGTATTTGCAAGCACAAGTCCAACACATATGGGGTCCAATGGCTCCCCAACCACACCGGGGACCAATGGGCAACCATCCATTCAGGGGTCCCATCTTGCCAGGACTGTACTTGGGGCAGAGGTATTAAGAAGTAGTAAAAAACATAAATTAATGCTGTCAAGTTTTAATAAGTTATAAACCAAGATAACCAGGTTAAAATGGAATGGAACTTTCGGAATTATGCGCTATAACGACCAAAACAAGAAACTAAGATCAAAAATACTAAGAAAATACGTCAGTGGTGGACAGAACAATGCAAAAGAAATATTAAACATAGAGAGAACGCTAGGAAATATTATGCCTAAAACAAATGCCCGGAAGCATACGACATTTATAAACAAATACGAAGTGAAACAAAAGAAACAATTAAAAAGGCAAAAACTAACTGCTGGCAAAAATTCATTTCTAAGATTAACCATAGAACTAAAGTGACATTTGGGATATAGTTAACTGATTTAGGGGGGAACCAGCACAAACAATGCCAACGTTAATACAAGGAACTAAGATTATATATAACGATAAGGAGAAAGCTAATACGCTAGCAAAACATTATCAGAAAGTAAGTAGCAATGTAGAACACAAACAAGAGTTCCTAATAATAAAAGAATCAATGGAAAACATTCTTGATAATAAAATGCAAATACAAGGTAGCCATATAGAAATAGAATACAATAAAGAATTTACTCTGTTTGAACTAGATCAAGCATTGCAAAATTGCAAAAATACATCCCCAGGTGAAGATCTAGTACATTATGAAACTATCAAACAACTAACAGAAAATGCCAAATTAAAACTATTAGAACTATATAACCATTCCTGGGCAAATGCAATATCGCTAGAAAGATGGAGTGAAACTGTTATAATACCAATACTGAAAATAGGCAAGGATAAATACCTCCCGGCCTCCTATAGACCAATAGCGTTAACACAAGTATTATCAAAGGTTATACAAAAAATGGTAAAACCAAGGTTAGTCAATTACGCGGAGAAAAATAATCTAATTTCTAAATATCAATCCGGTTGTAGAACTAACAGATCATGTGAGGATCACTTTGTAAGATTAGAATCAGATTGTAGGAAAGCGAAAATGAATAAGGACTATTTACTTGCTATCATGTTAGATCTAAGCAAAGCGTTTGATAAACATTGGAACAAAGTAGCCCTGGTACAGATATATAACATAGGTATAAAAGGTAGAATGCTCAAAAGGCTGGCAAATTTCCTAGACGGCAGAAAAATAAAAGTTAAAATCAGTGGTACCATATCAGAAACATTCGCGACCGAAAATGGCTGCCCACAGGGGAGCGTCTTATCCCCAATTATATTCTGAAAACTTTATGAATACCATAGAAAAAGCTGTCACATCTCGCAATATAACGAAAACAAACATTAAAGACCATGCTCAAGAAGAAATATTAAAAGATCGGACAGGGAAAGTAGCATTCAAGGAGGACAGTAAACTCTCGCAATTTGTAAATGATGGGGGAATGTGGTTGACGTCTAGAAGTCCGATTAAACTTACTCAAATGGGCCAAGAAATGCTAAAAGTAATAGGTGACTGGTCGTTAAAGTGGGGACTCACGATAAACCCTGACAAAACACAAGTACTATTGGTATCAAAATAAGGATACCCCGAGCGACAGCCACATTTCCCCACATTAACGTTATGCAATAAACAATTAGAATACGCGCCTTATGCTAAATTTCTCGATGTACTTCGATAGGCTCTTGACGTTGGAAAAACATATAGAATGCGTAATCAATAAATGTAATAAGGATTTAAACTTAATGAGAATGCTAACAGGTACCAACTATGATGCTGACAAAAAGTCCCTACTCTTACTATATAAAGCACTACTACTAAGCAAAATTAATTACGGAACTATTGCATACGAGTTGGCCTCAGAACACAAACTCAAAAAAACTGCAAGTTATTCAAAACAAAGCGCTGCGAATAGCAAAGGGGCATATAATGGAAGCAACCAAATTGCAGTTCTAGTAATATGCTAACGAACAAATTGAATTGAATTGAATTGGATTTTATAGTCGCACCAGCAGCTAATGTCATATGGCGACTTTCCAGCTTCCACTGGTGGAGGAAGACCCCAGGTGCCCATACGGGCAATTTTCGTGTACGGGCAGGCACCTGGGTAGAACCACCGACGTTCCGCAAGCCAGCTGGATAGCTTCCTCACATAAAGATTCCTAGGCCCCTGTGGGATCGAACCTACAGCGTTGAGGGGCAAGTGATTGCAAGTCAGAGACTCTAACCACTCGGCCAAGGGCCACCACCCCGACCATCCTTATATAACAAGTAATGCAGTTGCGGACCCGAGAGTACACACCACCAGTTATAAAAACCAGCATAAACACCACCAAAATCACCCATAGTCATAGCACGCGAAATTAGGTTAAATTAACCGCCATTGCTATGCTCATATATTTGGCATACGATTCAGATACTTTGGTCGACTCTGAGGCGGAGTCATTCAAATTCTAAATCGTTTTAATCCAAACATAATGCCGAGCCAACGGGGGATTCTTCCCGGGGGGCTCTTATGGTAGAGGGACTATAAACCTTAGAAAGCATCATGATCAACTTCACTTACACTCCTGAAACTTCATACATGAAGTATCGTATTTCATCGGGGTTAGCAGGTCAATGGTCAAGGTCGCTATGACCTTATTGGTAATATGCATTCCGCGCAATAACATCAAAACCATAACCCCTCCCCCCCTCCCCACATCCCCCCACCCCTCCCACTTATTGAAACTTCATATGTGCATTGACGTTGGCAAGAGAAAGAACCTTATTGTCTTGGGGTCAGTAGGTTAAATGTCACCATGACCTCATATGGAAATACACATTACGCCAAATAACTGCGAAACCACAATACTCACACTCATGATGTGGTCAGAAATGATTTCAAAATTAAGGGAGAATGGGTATAGGGCTACCCACTCCCAACCCGCCCCCGTGAGTACGTTGGGAAATGGCCACGCTACGCCCCTGGTATCACATATAAGAGGAAACATAAACGCTTTATGGTATCCTTCTACTAATAGGCCATGAGCCATACACTGTTTTGTTACCATCTCGAGGGACAAATGTTTACTAGTACCATGTTATTGAGTACCTTGAAGATAAACAAAAAATCCATGATAGCAGTGCCAACACGGTAGCTGCTTCCTGTTATTAGAGTTATCTTCCCATTTTAAATAAAAATCAGGTTTCTTTTATTTTTAAATCGTTTTCGCTGAAACTACAAGAGCTACATGTCTAATATTTTGCATGTATCGTAGGTTAAGTGTCCTCTACCAAGTATTTCTAAAATGATGACCCCGAGGTCAAGTATGGCGCAACCCCGCGGGTAACAGTTTTACATAGAGTTATGCAGGAAATCTTTAAAATACTCTTCTCTAAAACTGTAAGAGCTAGAGGTCTCATATTATGCATGCAGCATAAGCTTATGGTCCACTAGCAAGTTTGTTAAAATGCTGATCCTGGGATCATATTTGGCTCCGCTCCAGGGGTCATATATTTATAAAGAGACATACAGAAACATCTTTAAAAACTCTTCACTAAAGAAACAAAAGCCAGAGGTCTACTATTTTGAATGTAGTATTAGCTTATGGATTTCTACCAAATTTGATCAAATCGTGACCCTGTGGTCAAATATGGCGATGCCCTGGGGTTACAGTTTTACACAGAGTTATATAGGAAAGTCCATAAAAAATTCTTCTCCGAAACTACAAGAGCTAGAGGTGTAATACTAAGCACGAAGCATAAGAAGATTAATATGTACCAATGTTGCTCAAATGGTGATCCTATGATCAAATTGCGCCCGGTCACGAGATCAAACTTTTACATAGATATATGTAGGAATGTCTATAAACATCTTCTTCTCTGAAAGTACAAGAGCTAGAGGTCTTGTAAGCTGCATGTAGCTAAAGATTGTTGTCCTCTACCAATTTATTTAAATGGTGACCCTGGAATCAAGTTTGGCTCTGTCCTCGGTGTCACAGTATTGCATTGAGTTACAGAGAAAACTCTAAAACCATATTCTCTGCTACTTCCAAAGCTAAATAATATTTCGCATGTAGCATAATCATATGATCCTCTACCTAGTTTGTTAGAATGGGGTCAAATATGGCCACTACATGGGTCACCGTTTTAAGGATTTATATAAAGAATTTGTTGTTTTTTAAAAACATCAGAGCACTTTGGGACAATGTCAGCGGGTCTCTTGTTTATGGCTTGAAGCTGTACACTTTTCATAAAATCACTTCAAAATCAGTTTTAAGCTAATTGCAATATATAAGAT